>PVLD010009272.1:0-42558 GCA_004027595.1 Dinomys branickii | reverse complement strand
CTACAGCATCCTGTGCAAATTCCCTACTATCTTCTCTACAATTTGGTATTTCCTTTAATGTTTTTGTGTTAACTAATGTGAAGATAACTATGTAATACAACATCCAGTTCTAATTCCCTACTATATTCTGTATAACTTTGTGTTTTCTGTATTGTTTATGGCTTTTCTGGTTCGTATGTCTCCATTCTTTTGTCTTTAAAATAAAATTAAAAAAAAGACTTATTCCTTAGGTAACTTCTAATTTCTAAAGCACTAATTCTCATGCAATGTGTCACCTCAGGAGCTAATTCAAGACCCAAATTTTCAGACTTTCCTGCCAGAAATCCTGACTCAGGAGGTTTGGGTTCAATCTGCATTAAAAAAATTTTCGTATGAATCTCTTGCACTGGAGTTGTGTTAGTCAGCTTTGTTTCACTGTGACAAAATATCTGGAAATAACACAATGAAAGGTTTATTTGGGCTCATGTTCGCAGAAGGTTCAGTCCATGGTCACTTGACTCTGCTGTTTCTGGACCTGTGGTAGAAGAGTGTGGCAGAGGAATGCTGCTTACCCATGGCACCACAGAGAAAAGATGAGACAGAGAGAGAAAGAGAGACAGAGAGACGGACAGAGAGAGAGAGACAGAGAGAGAGAGAGAGACAGAGAGAGAGAGACAGAGAGAGACAGAGAGAGAGACAGAGAGAAAGAGAGAGACAGAAAGATGGAGAGAGAGAGACAGAGAGAGAGAGAGCTCTCGATCTACAGGGACAAGACATATCCTTAAGCACATTCCCAGTGATATACTTCCTATAACTGTGCCCTACCTCCTAATAATCCATTCAGCTATGGACTCATTAAGGTAGTAATCATTTGAGGAGGTTCATGTCATCAGTTTTCTAGGCCTCATCTATGAACATGGCTGCACTGAGGATCAACCCTTTAGCACATGAGCCTTTTGAGGGGACAGTTTAGGTCTGAACCATAGCAAAAGTCTTGGACATGAGGTTGAATCTTTATATGATTCTCTTGCATATTAGAGTTTGATGCATGCTAGTTCCACTGAGGGTTAGGAGAGAAGATTCTGGGTGTGAAAACCATGGCTGTACATTACAGGTTGAAATTCTGTGAATGATTATGCCTTCCAGTTACAGGGTACCTTGTAGTCCCTGAAGTATTTCATAGGCTATAGTTTAAAAACAAAAAGAAAAAAGATGTTGGTTCACTGTAATCCAATCCAATTTATAAGTAGCTATTTTACCTAGATACTTCTAGACAAGGAACATTCATAACTTCTTTTGACAGCCAATTAGGATTTTTTTTTTTTTTTGCAAGCTAGGATGTTTTTCTTAGCTCTAGTCTAAATGTCTTTCAATCAGAAGTTTAAACATGTCTGGAGCAGGGTGGAGAACAACTAGTTAGGACAAGTCTTTCATGTTTTAAAGCTTAACCTTGCTCTTCTTCAGGCAGAATAATTCCATTTTATGCCTTTTTCATCATGCGTCCTAAGCCCTTTAATAAAGCTCTGTAACATCAAGCTGGAAGCTAGGCAGGCTAGTGCTGAGAGGACCTGGAGGATTGCTCTGCTCCATGTTTAAGGCCATGGTGGAGTTGGCAGGAACACAAAAGGCTAAAAGAGATTGATCCACAGCCCCTTTAACGACAGCGTCTCCTGTTTACAGGGCCTTCGCTGTGGGCCAGGCCCACTCATTGGATCACCTCCTTTCATTCTTGGACCAGTCTCATGAGTGGCACTACTATTATCCCACTTTTACATGTGAGGGGATCGAGACTTATATAGTTAAATCATTTTCCAAAGTCACCATCTAGCACACAATGACCTCAAACTTCTGACCTGAGAGCCAGTATGCATCACCACCCCTTGTCCACCTCTTCTTCCCCTACCTGCACCCAGGTAGCTCTTTACCTCAGTATTTCCTTTCTTATTTCACCCCATGCTGGCCATCAGGGCTCTTGTGCTGCTTCCAGACACTCTCAACTCTTGCCCACCTCTGCCCCATTGTAAATTCTTATTATCTCTGCCCCAAGTCTGTGCTTTCTTTGCTTTGAATATTTGAGTAGAATTAAAACAAACTGGTAGAAATATACATGGTAAAGATAAATGTTTTAGTTAGGCAAGATGGTGCATACCTGCAATCCTAGGTACTAGGCAGGCTGAGGCAGAGGAACACATGTCTGAGGCAAGCAATTTAATGAGACCCTATCACAAAATTAACAACAAAAAAGTTCGAGGATGTAGCTCAGTGGTTGAACACACCCAGATTTTTCTGTGTCACTAAATCAATCAATTAATCAATCAACTTTTTCTGTTTGTTTCCATAAACTGCACACTTGTGTCCATGTATTTTGTTTATATACTTGCCCAACCTGAATAGATAAGCAAGAGGTTGCAAAAATATTTCCAAATTATGTTTTCTGATTCATTTGCTGATTTTTCTGTTTATTTGCTTAGTCTTTCACTCATTCTTCATGTAGATTTTAAATAGATGTTTATAGAGAATTCTATGTGCTCTGGCTTTTAGGAATACAAAAATGAAAACTAAAATGTTTGATTTACAATATCTCCCAGTCTAGTAAGAAGATGAGAAGTAAACAAATGATTGCAAGGTACCTAAGTGACATGTTCTAAAATACTCAGGAAACTATGAGAAGGATCTCACCTCGGGTAGTTAGGAAGGTTTCGAGGAAAGTGATTTCTATGCTTGTTTGGAGAAGGATTTAGCAATAAGCTAAGTAAAGGTGAGCAGAAGGTGATCATCTTGGACAGGAGGATCAGTTTGTATACAGATGGAATAAGCAGAAGTCATGAAACTTTCAGTAAACATCAATAGGCTAGCAGGAACAAATGAGGGAGTAGAGGTCTGAAAGAACAAGAAGTGCCAGTGAGACCCTGGTCCTGGAAGTTCTCAGAAGGTTGGAAAGGAGATTGTACTTTATCCTAAGGACTATGGAGAACAAGGTGTGTGTGGGGAGTGATTATTCTTCTGATAAAGCTTCTCAGATGAACACTTCCCTCTGTCTTTCTGGCTCCTTACTATTTTTTCCTTTAAGCTTCAACTCTGGATTGTGGATGGCTTTTTATTATAGTGAGTACTGCCTGGTTATGCATGTATTTACATGTTTATCTTAAAATATTATTCCTTGAGGGAAAGAGACTGTCTCATGCATACTTGTGTCCTTAGCTACACAAGTAGTTCCCTCTAGAAAGCTTTGTTGGGTGCATAAATGCACAAAGGAAACAGAAACGAAGTCACACTTTTCTGCTTCTTGAAGCCATCTCCTTTAGCCTCCTGGTTCTTCGTGTTTCTCCTTGGTTGTTGCCTTCTTCTTCAGACTACTTTTGATGTAGTCTCTTCTCTCACTCTCCTCCCCACTTCATGCCCTCCAAAGTGATCTCACAGGTATCTGTGGCTTGCACTGTCTCCCATCTACTGCAGGCTTCCAGTGCCATACTGCTCACATACCTATATACTGAGCTCCAAACTTTGTTTTCATTTGCTTTTGATGAAGCACTATGGTTGAGAGCTTGGCTTTTTTATTGGAGGCAACATGGATGGTTTTAGGTTACGGATCAGCCATTGTCTCTTCAAATTACTTAACTTTCATGGTGTGATTTTGTGGCAGAGCAAACTGCTCACCTAGTGAACCAGGAAACAAAGAAAAGAACATTAGGGTTCTGATTAGCAGATGTCTTCAGTGACTTTAAGACCTTCTCAGGTCCGTTGACTACAGGTTCCACCTTCTCCCAGTAGTGCCACCCTGAGGATCAAGTCTTTACATATAGATCTTTGAGGGACCCTCATCCAAATATTCCACAGGTTCATGTCCATCCTACAATGTAAAAATGCATTCAGTTAACCTTTAAGAGTCTCCAGTTTCTTAAATATTCTAGTATTGTTCCAAAATTCCAGTGTAAATTTTTCTTTAAGAATCAAAGAAAATTCTTAACTGTAAGCCCCTATAAAAGTAAGAGAGAGATTTGCATAAATCCAGTATACAATAGTGGCTCAGGGACTGGATGTACATTCCATATTGTTCAGCTTTTTATTGTTCAGAACAAAAACCCGACACATGTATTTTTTTTTTAATTTTAAAAGTAAAACAACAAAAACACTAACAAACATACACACAGGGGCACAAGAACAGTACAGAAACTGAACTACAGGTGGCAGAGGATCGACAATGGTTGTTGTATTACACGTTGGTAGCTTCAAAGTGTATACTCAGGACAATACAAATAGACATACAAGATTGATCAAACAACTAATCACCGATTATTTCCCACATCAATATGACATGAGACAACAGTGCAACCATGTCAGCCATCCCACACATACATACATACCTACTCAGCTATCCCCCTCTTCCTCCTCTCCTTCCCTTCATCCCAATTGCTCTCTACCCTCGAGCAGTCTCCCCTCATACCTCCCGATCTATATTCTCACCTCCAGGTTCCTACACTAATGATACTCTTCGCTGTTTGCACATGCACATCTGGCTTACCTCCCTTATGAGTATGGTCTCTAATTGTGACCATTTGCCTATAAAAGCCCCTAGATTGTCTTTCTTTACAGCTGAATAATATTCCATTGTGTAACAATGCCACAGTTTTTTAATCCAGTCCTCTGTGGATGGACATTTGGGTTGTTTCCATGATTTAGCTATTACACATTGTGCTGCTATAAACATGGGTGCACATATATCACAGTGATATGCTGTTTTCAGATCTTCTGGGAAAATCCCCAGAAGGGGGATAGCTGGGTTGAGTGGGACCTCCAGACCTAGTTTGCTGAAGAATCTCCAAACCAATCTCCACAGTGGTTTCACCAGTCTGCATTCCCACCAGCAGTGCAGCAGAATTCCTATTTCTCCACAGCCTCGTCAGCATTTGTTATTGGATGATTTCTTGATGCTGGCCAATCTTACTGGGGTGAGATGAAATCTCAATGTTGTTTTTATTTGCATTTCTCAAATGACTAAAGATGTAGAACATTTTCTCATGTATTTATTTGCCATTTGTATTTCTTTACCTGAGAAGTGTGTATTCGTCTCAGATGCCAATTTCTGGATTGGGTCTTTGAATTTGGACAGGTTCATGTTTTTTAATTCTTTGTATGTTCTAGATAGAAGGCCTTTGTCTGAGGGACAGCCAGTTAGGATTTTTTCCCAATCTGTAGGTTTTCTTTTTACTCTGCTGGTGATTTCTTTGGATGTGCAAAAACTTTTCAGTAAGATGAGGTCCCAGTTATTGATTCTTTGAAGTATTTCCCTTGCAGTTTCATTTTTGTTCATGAACTCTCTGCCTACTCCTATGTCTTCAAGATTTTTACCTACCTTCTCTTTCAATAGATTCAGTGTTTCTGTTTTAGTATTGAGATCTGTGATCCATTTTGACTTGAGGTTGGTGCATGGTGATAGACTTGGGTCTATTTTCAGTCTTCGGCAAGTGGCAAGCCAATTTTTCCAGCACCATTTATTGAAGAGGCTATCTTTCTTCCAGTGGGCTTGTTTGGCCCCTTCCGACACATGTATCCTAAAGAAGGATGGGTGTATTTGGGTTCACGGTACCAGAGGTTTCAGTCCATGGTAAACTGACTTCAAGCCAGAAACATTATGGGCATAGTGGAAGCAAGCCACTCAACTCAATGGCATCTGGGAAGCAGAGAGCAGGTGATGAGCCTGAGAGGAAGGGACTAGGGATCAGATTAGTTCCCAAAGTCATGCAACCATGATTCACCCAGGCACATTCAGAAGTGTGCTTTACTAATTGCCTAGGTTTTTCTTAAGCAATTCAGGGTTAATGATCACATGTTCCCATTCCAGAAAGGAGGAATAGGAAAATAAAAGTGGGGGAGGATTGGCCCAAGGCAAGACCAAAACCCCACAGGGAAAACACTAAATCTTAAATTTCTATGTCTAGCACCTGTGACACACTGTAGTGGGAAGTGGGCTCCTAAGGGGTTGGCCTCCTTGCCCTTATGCCTTAGCTGATAGCAGTGCTGTAACCATTCTCTTATCTCTGCTCATTGCCTGCAGGTTTTCTTGATGAGTATTCATGTTCCCAGCACTTCTACCTTTCTGGGGTCTCCGTTTTAGCTTTGACTTCTCTCTCACAGAGCCACTGTGTATTTCCCAAGAACACTACCTGGTGTCCTAAGATTTCCTTTAAAATCTGGATGAAAAGTGCTACGACTTCCATTTTTACATTCCATTTGTATGCAAAACCAGTGTCATGTGGGTAATGCCAAGGTCTTCTACCAGTATGAGCTGTACCTGTGTTTGCTGGAACCATGAGTACAGTGACCTCTAAATGATTTGCCAGCTGGACATGGCAAAATGAATCCTGGGGAAGTGAATCAGGGTGGTCTGAAAGGACAGCTCACTCTGGGGCTCTTTTCTCAACCAATTTTGCCTCCATGGAAATTGTCTGATGCTACTTTGCCTTTCTACACCTTTGAGTCTGTAACAGGTGGGATGGCTTCACAGATTTCTGAGATCTTAAGGCATCTTTCCTATTGTCTTGGTACAGATCACTTACCTTCTTTTCACTGGCATTAATCTATTTAGCAATGGCTCCCTCCTTTGCTGCAATTTTACGTGCAGCCCTCTTCTAAAATTTCTTCAGAATTTTTCCAGTCTTCCCACTCAGCTTCTGTTTGCTCCTAGTTCTCACTGTAAATTTTGCAAAAAATGGCTAGAAATACCTATTTCATAGGCTGAATGCTTCATTGGGTTGAAATTTCCTCTATCAAGTAAGCTAGCACATCACCATTCTGTGATGTAAACTAGCCCATTCATTCTGGGGATGGATAAAATACTGGCAAGTTCTTAGCTGTGGTGGAATAAAGATGGCTTCCAATCCAGTTGCCCATGGGGTCCCCATTTCCATGGCCTTCACTGTCCACATTTCTATTAGCATTCCAGTCTTCTGAACCCTTACCACAATCACCCACGATGCTCTGTTTACAGTATCCTAGTATTTCTTTGGCCTGCTCCTCCAAACTCTTATTCTGAATACTTCTTCACATTTTCAGGTACATAATAGCAGCAAAGGCTGTTCCTCTCCTTGGAAACAATTTTCTGTGTTAGCTTTCCATTATTATTATGAAATACTTGATCCACTTATGTTAAAGAGAAGAAAGTTTTACTTTGCCTCATTGTGTTGGATGTTCCAGTCCATAATCAAGTGGCCTTATTAGCTTTAGGCCTCTGCTAAAGCAGCACATCCTGGTAGGAGAGTATGGGAGAGGAAATTGCTCACCGTATAAACCAGGAAGCAAAGACAGACATCCTGTTTATTGCTCAGTTGTTTTCTACTGTATGGGCATACTACAGTTTGTTTACTCAGTCACCTGTTAATGAATATTTGAGTTATTTCTAGCCATTGATTATTACAAATAAGGTATTCAGCAATATGTAAAAGTCCTTCATTCTTTTGAGATTTCCATGCCCTAGAATGGAATGGCTTGTACTATGTTAACTGTATGTTTATCTTTTTTTTTTTTATTGGGATTTTTTTTTTCAGATGGGTTTTAGTTTTTGTTTTTGGTGCTGAGGACCGAACCCAGGGCTTCCAGCTTGCTAGGCAAGCATTCTACCGCTGAGCTAAATCCCCAACCCCTGTATGTTTATCTTTAAGGAAGTAAATTGTTTCAGTAAACTTTGACAAAACAGCTGTACCACTGCACCTTTCCTTCAGCAGTGTTGACGTTCTAGTTCCTCTATATGCTCATCAGCATTTGTTATGCTCAACCCTTTTGGTTTCAACCACCCAAGTGGATTTTTATAGTCACATCTCACTGAGTTTAATGATCATTTCCTTAATTGCTTATGCTATGGTATTAGCTAGTTTTTCTGGTGGAGGGACAAGATACTTGGCATGTGCAATTTATAGGAGAAAAGATTTATGCGGGTGCATAGGTTTAAAGGTTTCAGTCCATAGTCAGCTGAATCCGAGGCACATACATCATGGCAGAGGAGTGTGACAGAGAAAGCTGTTTCCTTCACGGGGCCTTGGAGCAGAGAGAAGGGAAGAGACCCAGAGACAGAGGAAGGAGCAGAGATGAGTGAGCACCTTCTCAGGCCTTGTTCCCAACGACCCACCTTCCCTACCTGGGCTGCTCTTCCTAATAGCACATTCAACTGTGAACTCAGCAGTAAGTGTAAATGCAGCACTGGTAAGTCTAGCACCCCTGTTACCCAGTCATCTTCTGAAAGCCGTATCTCTGAGCTTGTGAGTCGGGACATTTTAGATCAAACCGTAACAGTTACTAAAACACTTTTTAATGCTTACCATATATATTCTTCGGTGATTGGTCTACTCAGATCATTTGTCCTCTCCCCCTTGATGTTTTTAATAGTGCATTTGTTTTCTTAATAGCATTGAGAGTTTTTTCTAAGTTCTGAGCACAGTTCCTTATTAGATATGTGACTTGCACAGGTTTTCCCTAGGAGATAGATTGTCTTTGTCTTTCTATTTTCTTAACACCATCTTTGAAGAGTGTGTAATAGAAGCGCAAGTGCCCCACAGCCTGGATTTCAGTCTGGAACCACTGGGAAGTGGCATCTTGGGTCTGGAACTCTCCATGGGATGTGATGAGTAGCTTTTGCGAACGTACTGTGGGTGAGTTTCCCTTTTACTTGACCAGCCTCCTTACATTCTGTCTCTCCACAGCTCTTATTCCAGAGGGTTCTCCATCATAGTGTTTCCATGCAAGCCTTTACTGTGGTAGTTTCCAGGAGCCAAACCTAAAAATAAGACCCACGACTACTTTGGCTCACTTTAAATCCTCTGTGTGCACATCATACCCTTTATACACAGAAAAATGCCCAGAGTAGCCCATCTATTTGTCCCTCATAACTATTTCTAGAAATGAACTCTAACTACTCTAACTTGAGTGTTCTTCACCTTCTACCCTCTCATTTCCTGAAAGAAATTGTATGTGACTGTCTCGGAAAGATCTACCAAGTCACACACTAAAGTTTGTCTTCCACATGGTCCAGCTGTGCTGTTGCTCCAATCCCATCTCTTGCCTACTAGCCTCAGTCACTCCCTCCTGCCCTGTGATGTCAGCTACCTAGATATTCAGTAGGAGGACTTGCTCTCTGTTTTCTTATATCTGGATAGTACAAGTGACAGATGGACCTTGATCTATAAGAGATTCAATCTGAATTTTGTGGCAACTTATTAATTTACAAATAGTGGCTGTCTTGGGGTGGAGCACACGATCAAAGTTGTCTGAATTATTTGCAAAACAATTTTACTAAGACAGAAAAGCATCCATTTGGTACATTAAGGAATAAGGGTAGAGAAGTTTGATGGAAATTAAAGGAATTGTCTTCCAAGTCACCCTTTGACATTGGTATTCATTGAATGACTTTTTCTGTGTTTTAATATGAGTTTGAGGGTTGTTTGGTACATTGTGATAACTCCTCATTTAGTTTAAAGTGAAGTCTGATTTCTCTCCTTTATGAATTCTTTTCTCTACCTTTGGTTTTTGTCATTCAAGCATTGGATAGTAAATTTACCTTTACACATGTTTGTGCTCCTAGCCATACATATCAATTTGTAGAAAGCAAAACAGAGAAGAGTTTAGCATTAGTGAAATGTTAGGAAAATGCCCAGAAGGCACTAATGCAATACATGAGCTTCAAATCTGAGAATAGAATTAGGCCACTAAATCAGTTCTCTTGCCGGTGTCATGGACTGTAGGGATGTGTCCCAGTTCTTTAAAAAAGGGGCATCTTCATCTCACTCAGTACAACTCACAGGTTTGTGCCAGGAACCCGTGAGAAACCTCTGGATGTGAAGCTAATTGAATCTGCATTGAAATAGCCTTTTCCGTTTCTTTATTAAATATCTGATTTGCTCTCAATCTTCTTCCTTGGCTCGCCTGCATTTTTTTTTTTTAGCTGAATAAACAGGCTATTCTCAAAGGTTAAAAGATAAGGAAGAAAGAGAGAAGAAAAAAATGGGACCGAGTCATTTTTTTCAGATCCTGGGTGTAGCTTTTCCTTTTGTTTGAGGAAAGAACCTACCTCCTCTGTTGTAGAGTGGAAAACAGCCAGGTTGTCAGTGCAAGGGATTATTACATCTCCAATAGCACAGTAGAAACTAAAACATCTTTTCCATTTCAAAAGTGAGGAAGGATAACATACATCTGAGCCCATGATTATTATTCATACCCATGCTGTAAAACTCTGCCTCTGATTGTAGGCTGAATTTGCTCATGACCACATTTATTTTCCAGGGCTTGACAGATGCAGTTTTTCAATGGTCTCCTTATTAACATGCTGCCTGTCCCTTCTATCTGCTTTCACTGCACCTGCTGTGATAGTGACTGTTCTGTGTATATAGGTACCACTGCCTTCGGAGATTAAGGGTGCATTGTGAACAGAAACAAACCCATGGATTTATCAGCAACCATAAAAATTCTACCAATCTTTTGGACAATAACTGAAAGATTCCCCTCTTGGGAAAGTAATGTTTTTCTTTGGGAATTGTGGACTAAAAACTTATGTTTACAACTGTGCCTAACTCCCCCTTCCAATTCCCTTATCCTTTTTATTTTTTATTTATAATTGCTTTCAGAGCCAGAAAAATAGTGAAGAGGTTAATTTTTTATATGATATAGGAAAAAGTGAAAGCTTTTCCTTTATGGTTTTACTGAGATTTTTCTAGAAAAATTAGGAAGAGTCTTAGTGGATTATAGATGCACTCTTTCTGTGGGTATCCTTCTAATCCTTAATTTTATGCAAATCTTAGAAATTAGGGATGCAAAAGATTGTAAGAATTATTAAAATTTGTTCAGTGCTCAGTAAGAAAATTAGTTAATATAACTTTTGAAAAACTCTTTCATTCGCCTACAGTGCAAATTTGTTGATGACAGGAAAATTTACCTGAAAGACCTGGGTTGGTGCAAACAGTCCTGAAGAGGAAATCCGAGTCTGACATATGTTTAAACACTGAAGGGTATATATATACCCAGGTTTCAGGGGAAGAAATCTTTCTCTCTACCTCCAATATGACTTTGGAGAGGTAATCAACTGCTGTTGACTTTGGTTTGAATCTTTGCCCACTGAGCTTTTAGGAGGACAAAGAAAATCTCTTGTTGAGAACAATACAAGTATAGGTAAATATGTCTTGGTACTTGGCATCTCCCTGAAATATCTCAGGTATAAATAATTTTTTCTTTGAAAAACTAACTTCACTCTGGAGGAATGACCCAGGAATAGGGTTATTTCAGTTTGATCTGTACGCAGGAGAAAATTGTGCCTCCCTGATACATATGCATCAAAAATCCTGAAGCTGCTCAGGAGCACAATTTAGGAAATCTGAAAGGGTGAGGGCCTTATTGCATGTAGCGATATTCTGGAAGGTTGTGGAGTTATAGATTTACATCTGAGCTAGATTATAATTGTGCATGTCTTAGTCACTTTCCTCATCCCCAGGACACAATCCTCATCATCTGCAACTTAAAGGAGGAGACGTTTATTTGGGCCCACAGGCAGCCATCGGCGATGATGCAAGGGCCTACCTCACAGGAAGTGTGCTACTGTCATGGCGGTGGGGAAGCAGAGAGGAAATGCAGGGGCTGGGGAGGGAGCTGCATCCTTCCGATACCAGTGACACCCCTCTTCCAACCCGGCTCCCTCCTCACAGAGTGTCAGCTATGAACCCATCCGTGGAGCAATCTGTTATTGGTGCGTATCTTCGGGGTCCCACCGTCTTCCACGCCTGCGAGACCTCGGGGGAAGATTTCACATCCAAACCACAGCAGTGCCTAGTGCATTGATTCTTCCTTGTTCCGGTGTGGCAGGTTTATCTGTGTGGTTCTACGTGATGTTAACAGGTCAGTTTCAGCGTTGGTCATAGGAAATAATTCTGTATGTAATATGTGCATATCACTTTAAAGTCAGTTGACAGTTACGCCCTAAGTGATCTACCATAGTGCTTTAATTGCATCATTGAAAATTTAAAAATTAATTTTTGGTGGCATCTAGACTTACCCACTGCAATTTGAGTCCCTTTTTGGTGGTGGAGTTAAGCGCATTACATCTTTAGACAGAGGATTCCAGAATATTTGAGGAAAGTGATGGGGAGAGAAGAAATATAACAGGGTATATCAAAAGTGGGACTGGAAGAGAGGCTCTCTTCCTTTATATGTGAATCATGACTATGGTAAGAAAAAGTTGAAGTTTTAGAAAACTGAAAGTAGGATTGTTGAATTTTTGTACTGTTACACTGCCATCTAAATTTTGGATGACTCAAGCCACATATACACAGTGACTTTGTTGGTCTATTAATCTCATTCTTATAGAGCTCAGTTTTTATTTTTTGCATGTAAGATAAGAGTACTGTCCACAGAATCTTAAGTTTGGTGTCTAGTTCTCTCTTGCCTCATAAGTCTTTTCTGTTAAAGAAGTCCTTCCAACACCAAGGTCCTGGATTCCTCATCTGTAATATGTAGAATGCTCTGAGGAAAAAGCTGGACCATTCCACCCAGGGCTTTGATGTTCCAGCATAAGACTCTATGATGCTTCCAGGATGCTAATGACAATTAGTAGGTATGTAAACAAATTCTTCTGAAGTGAAGATTTGAATTATGTATTGGCAAGAGTTGTCTGAATAATTGATTGAATGAGTTTAATTGGTTATAAGACAGTGTTTTGTTTTTGTTTTGTTTCTTTGGAAGATGTAATTACTGCTTGTGTTGAGTTCCTGCAGGGAAGATTTAAACTTTGGATATTTTGAGTTAGGTTGATTATAAAACATAGGTTTTACATCTGTGAATTTGCTGGGTTCTGAGTGTCTTGTGACAGTGGGAAGTCACTAGCTTGCTTACCTCCACCGATAAGGCACCCAACTGCTACCTCTTTCCCCTCTTTCTGCGATAGGGTTGCAGAATCACCCTGAGAAGTCTGTCAACCCTGTGGAGTTGAAAGTGCCTTTCCTTTAAGGAGTCTTCTGCTGGGGGCATGGAATGTCCTGTGCCTGTTGAAGAACTACCTTAAGGAGACTATGAACCAGAGGAATGGTCACATAATTCCATTGTTTGGGTTTCTCTTCTCTTACTTAGTGGGAACTTCAGTGGAGATTTAAGGGTGGTGGTACTGAAGCTGGAAAGACAGGATGCAACTGAGACACTGGCACCAGCCAACACAGTTGTTTCGGTGGGTGGCTAAATAGTCTGAGGACCTGGTAACAAGAAGAAGCTAAGAAGGTTGCTGTGAATTCAACTTGAGACCAACCCTACATACCAATTGACAAGAGTTAGTTTTCACAGTCCTTTCAGAATTCCTTTTCTGCACACTACAATTCTATTTTTATATAACATCCATCATTTGGAAATCTCAAAAGCTGTTATAAGCAATAGCAGCATTTGATAGTTGAAGAACCTTCAAACATAGCTTTGCAGTTTAATGACCCACAGTTTTACATTTTGTACATATAGAGAAGAAGTTCCAAAAGGTTAAGTTAATTGCTGTAGCCCTCTAGAAAGTCACTGGAGAAGTCAGCAGTAAGACAGCTACCATGAATGGATACAGGATAATTGCTTTTCAAAGAAATGTAAGTGAAAGCATTTTATGTCATTGAAGTTTGATCATCTGCAGAAAATAACCTTAAATGTATTATTTGGAGTGAAGCTCAGAGGATATCTATCTTCTTTACCTCACCATGAAATCCAGAGGCCCACCCATTTGTAGCACAGAATCTAGTAGAGGGTATTTTGGTTTTTTTAAAATTATGCTTTATTTTGCTGATACGATTTTAGGATACGCAAGTTGAATGGTAAAAATTATATACTGTGTATATATGCTAGCAGCACACAAAGATTTATCAATAATTAAAATAAAAAAGAAGTGTGTTAGTGAGGTTTCTGTCACTGGGATTAAATACAGGAGAAAAACAACTTAAAGGAGAAAAGTTTCTTTGGACCCTAGCTTTGGAGTTTGCAGTCCATGGTCAGCTGGTTCCATTACCTTTAGGCCGATGGTGAAGTGAAATCGCAATCAAAAAGGAGAGAAAAGCAAAGAAAGAGGAGAGGCGGGGCCAAGAGCACGACAGTGCCAAGCACACGCCCCGCCCCGTAGCTCATTCCCTTCAGCAGCGGCCGTCCCTTCTCACTGTGCCACACACTGCGCGTCCGTCAGGGGGCGGATCCCGCTAAGCCTTCCCAATGCCTTGCCTTGTCACACAGGAGCCTTTTGGGGGACATTTTCGAGAAAAGCCATAATAAGAAGTTTCTCCAAAGTAAAGTAAATTCTATTAAACTTATGTGTCATCATCAGCCGTCTGGTGAAGAGTGTCAATCTGCTCTCAGAATGGTGATTTTTAAATGCACAACATAAAATTAAAAGGATTATAAAATATATCACAGTGAAATGTAGTTATAAGAATAACTTAAAAGCTCTTGGTATAGCAGTATGCATGCTTGTTACTTATGCATTGCCTAATAACAGAATCTAATATAATCATTGTTAAACCAAAATAATGACAAACATTTTTAACGTATGCGTAACAACTGCGAAGAGAAATAAAATATCTATAAATCCTCTCTGTGAGGAAACTACAGATACTGCTCCTACTACTGAGTTTGTCCCACATTCATGTTTGAATGAAGTTCTAAATTTCAGTTACATGCTAGTGAAAATAAATAATGGAATTGTGTTTTGCAATTCAAATTCAAGGGTCCTTTGAATTCTATTGCTGAGTTCTTCTCTGTTAGTTCAATATTAAGAACTCCTTTATTGGGTTTCCAAATCATTTTCTACTACTTGCTTCTTCAAGATGGTGCTCCATTAAAGTTTTCCAAAAGGAGGCAAACTGGTGGCTTCACTGGAAGAGATTTTGAGTAGAGCTAGCAGGAGATTGCAGTAATAGCATCATCAGGGTAAATTCTAGATGAATTTAACAGGTGATAAACTTTCTCTTCTCCAAATCAGATGCTCAGTATTTCTGGATGGTACGAACCATTCTGTTAGAAATTATTCAATTCAACCAGATATAACTGTTACTGACAACGTATTTCTTCACACGGGTATAAGTGTGTACATTCACAGGTGCCCTGCAAGAGGCCGGCACTACTTACACTGAAGGCATCTGGTACCAGACATGGACTTTTGGGTTTCGGCACCTAACAAGATAAGCAAAGGCATTCTTTGGCCTATTGTAGATACCTTTCAATTGCCTTAGTGACCGGCGGTTTCTCTTTGCTATCGTAAGTCAGCCATCGGTTTTGCCTGGCAAACAGGGGAAGTAGTTCTTATTCAGTTTGCTCTTAATTCTACTTATCATGGCAGTAACATCTCCCTAGCAGCGAGCAAATACTCCTTCAAGCTGAACACCTCATTTACAGGGCTGTCATTTGAGGTGATAGTCATTTGTAGTTTATAGAGGAATGATTTCACTCATATGAATGAACAGATGGGTTAATAAAGCTGTCTGAAGTTGTAAACTGGTTCACAGGCTCTTTCAAGGACATCCATCATGGTGTTGTGGTCCTGAATATTGAACTACCCAACTGTCTGTTATATTTCAAGCACCTCAAAATCCAGGGTTAAACCTAATTTAATGCAGGCCCACGCTAGTGCAGACTACAGAGGCGGTAAAGATGGCTCAACCTCTGCTGCTATCAGGAAGTCATTAAGTTTGTAGAGAAAATATTTAAACTATGCTACTATGTCATTTTCCTAAAAAGAACCAAAATGGATTTACTATTTTCTACTAACAGTGTGTTTTCCTTATTTTTGAACTTTTCTGCTATAAAATGGCTTTTGTATCTTAAAAAAATCATATAAAGGCAAGAACACTTTGAAGACAGTTGACACCGTCTGGGCCTTTGGAGAAGGGGTTCATTCTTACTATATGGTTTAAGTTCCTCAGTGCTCTAGTTTTTGTAGCAAGCTTAGTTTTTTTATCTTAATACTTCACTGGTGTATGCAGTCATATTATATACATATAGGATATTATGTATAAAATTGAAAATTACACATAATTTATATACATACATCTACACATATCACATTATCATTTCTATGCATTTGTATACACATATTTCAGATATATGACATATAATTTTCACACTGGAGGTTGAAACCAGGGCCTCATGCACGCCAGGCAAATACTTTATCATTGACTTACACTCCCGCTTTTTTCCTTTTACAGTTTCTTGTTTTTCCTCAAATATTAAGATCACATTGTCACCAAAATACTCCTTCTCCTATATCAAAAATTTCTGGGCTATGTCTTAAATATGTTTCTCACCAAAAATTCCAACCACTGCCAGTGTAGCAGAAGTACCTGTGGCATCTGCCACAGTGCTATGGTCCACACAAGAGAATGCTTGACTTTCTTGTTGCACATTTTCCTTTCTGAGGAATTAAAACAAAACTGTGAGTGTCTCAGGGCCTCCAGAGCCCTTAGAAGGGACAAGTCTTTCTGCCTCTGCTCCCCCTCTCTGTCAGAAACATTTCCCAGTGTAGGGGACTGTCAGCTTCTCAACATGCTTTGCTTTTGTTCCTCAGATGTGCTTGAATAAAACCCTCCTCTCCTTTTGGCCACAAGGAAGAGTCAACACAAGAATTGATCTGAGGGAAAAAAGCCTTCCCAAGGAGGCTCTGTACAGATGTCTCAATGGGGCTGGGGATGTGGCTCAGGGGTAAAGCTCTTGTCTTGCTTGTGTGAGGCCCTGGGTACGATCCCCAGCACCACACAAATGTCGAAAGTCAGCCATTCATGTTTTTGGCAGGAAGTAAAGATAGTGAGGTCATGGATAGCAGATAACACAGGGCCGTGTAGACTCCTGCATGGATTTTGGCTACTTGTCACAATGAGATGTGACACCATTGGAGGATTCTGAACAGAAAACTGACATAATCTCAATAAAATGTAACCTGAGCTGCATCTGCCCTGAGCTTCCTTGCTGTCTCAGACGCACCAGGTGGCCCCGTGCCCAGGGGCTCAGCTCTCCTATGCTGTCTGGAGGGGCATTTGTCCCTCGGTAGAGGGCTGCAGGCTGTGGCACTTCCCCATGGGACGTCTCTTGTCTCTGCTCTGTAAACTCTCTTCTTCCTTGCTGTATTCTCCTGCACGCACTTGTCTCTGCCTGACACTACTGTTACTAACTTACATATTTTCTGCCAAAGGCAAACTATTCTCATTCTGAGTGACTAGTCCGTTTCTACCAAATAGGAACTAGAAATCTTGGAACTGATCATATCTCCCCCTTTCTTTTCACTAGCTTTAATGAGCTCAGCCAAACACATGCAAGATGCAATTGAGGAGTATATTTCTCTTTAATGCTTCCTAATTTCACCTTATTATTTGATCGGTTTTCTTCACTTGCTTAGAATTAACAAGTATTGTTTTGTATTAATTTTTATTTCAAGTACTTTTTGAAGTGAGGGGAATTATAAGCAAGAATTCATTTTTTTCCAAGTCCTGGAGATTGAGCCCAGGGTCTCACACAGGCTGGGCACGTGCCCTACTCCTGGCTGACATCACCAGTGCTTTTTAGCTTTCTATCTTGAGGCAGAGTCTCACTAAGCTGCCCAGAAAGGGCTTCCATTGGAGGTTCTCCTTCCCTAGCCTCATAAGTAGTCAGGATTACAGGCATGCACCACCATGCCTGGCTGAGACTTCATTCTTATGCCTCTCAATTCCAGGAAAATGTGTTTGCATGGAACTTAATGAGCCTCTATCACTTTATCAAGCAAAACAGCTGCACTTTCCTAGTTAAAGTGTCACTTCCCTACTTTTAAGAAGTTTAATAAATGTAATAAGTGAGATGCAATAAAAATGCCCAGGATACTCACATTCTACTTATCTCAGGAATTTCATGCCTTTTCCATTATAAAAGGCATTTTTCTAAGAGTACAGCTTATACTTGATCTGTTGGTGCACCCCTGTAATCCCAGGGGTGGCTGAGGCGGGAAGATTTCAAGCTGAAAACCTGAGAAACTTAGTGGTTTCGTGAGATCCTCTCTCAAAATATAAAATGAAAAAGGCTAGGGATGTAGCTCAGTTGGAAGTCTCTAGGTTCAATCCTCAGACTGCTTCATCCCTAGTGACATGAAAGAAGGAAAAAACAAAGACCACAGCATGCGTACAATCATTTAGTTTGAAAATTAGGGCCCAGATTTCTGGGCAGGGGTGAGAAAACAGAGGGCAGTCTCAGGCCTGGGTGGCACCTTTGCGTCCCTCCTGTCCTCACTCTTCAGACACAGCTTCCCTCCGGTTTAATAGGGTTTCACAATGGGACGGCCTCGGTTCCCACCCCTCTTCCTCTAGCAAGCAAAGAAGGGAACTCCTTCCTTTCTTTCTGCACTACCAAAGTCCACTGGACCTGACTACTGGGAATTCTGACTTTTTATTTGACATGAGACCAAGGCACTGATGTATTTTTAAAAGCCCTTTGTGTGATGTGTGTGTGTGTGTGTGTGTGTGTGTGTGTGTGTGTGTGTGTGTGTGTGTACAGTGGAGACCATTGGTTTCATGAAGGCTTTGCCAGTCCGGACATTGCATGATTGGTGAATAACCCCTCAGCCTCAATGCAGTAGAGCAGAAAACCTAATCTTCAGGAGGTTATATTAAATACTGCCACTAGATGGCGCAGGCAATTCTTAGGAGGGAGGAGAGTCTGGTTACTGGGGATTTTCGGTTTCCCTGTGAAACATACTTGGGCTACTCAGTTGAGGAAGCTTCGTGGAGACATGACACTTTCACTCAGATGATGCAGCTGTTTTGCTTGACAAGCTGATAGAGACATTAAGTAAGGGTCCCAGCTTTTGTAGGGAGAGAAGGTGAATCCCATGCATAAACATTAGTTTACATTTTTCTTCTAGCAGGTGTGTTTTCCTTCCCTCTACCCTAACTTTCTCTTTTTCTTTGCTGGCTGTCTCTCTTTTCCATTCTCTCTCCCTATTGGCTTTTTACTCTAAGCGCTATTTATCATCTGGCTGTAATAAAGTAATGGTGAGTTACATGTGATTTTGCAACGTTCATGGTTGGTAAATGTGTAAGGAATCTAGACATGATTCCCAGATGACACCCTCAGAATGGTGAGTATTTCCAGTTACAACAGGAAAATTCTTACTCAGGGGGCTTCCTCTGCAACGTTATGCATGTTGTTAATAGCTGAAGCTGCACCAGCCAAATCCAGGAAGAAAGAAAGAATTTTATGCCCTGTCCAGGTAAAACAGTCCAAATCCTTTTCTCTTTGTACTGCAATTCGCACGAGGCCCCGGCTTTGAATGTACACATAAGTAGGGGCTTCCACAATAATAGGGTATGCTTCTCTGTGCCTTTTTATCAGACCATCTTAAAGCACAGTTGCTGCTTTATTCTATAAAGCTGCCTCTTTTCCTGGATTGTCAAAGTAGGAAGATGTGATGTTATTTGTTTTTTCCAAAGAGATTGCTTTCCTCCCTGGCTTTGTTCCAGCCCAGCTGCTCGAGGCACAGAGGGCTGCATGTTCTCAGTGCCGGGAGGCACCCCTGTGCTTTCTTCTTCTCTGATTCACACACACTTGTGGGTCAGCGCCTGCAACAGGGGGCAAAGCGTGGTGTGTGCCCACCTGTAAAGATCTCTTGTTTGCTTCTGTCTGGTTGCCATCTGGCAGCATCAGTTCCCAATCTTCATTAAAAACAAAACCAACCAACCAGCAAACTCCAAGCTCTGCGAAAAGGGGAAAAAATTCTACTTTGCATTAATAACGAATGCTTCCTGTATGTGCTGCTTTAAGCACTTGACATGTGTCACATCACTTAATCCTCACGTCTGTGCTATGAGTTAGGTCATATCATCACCTACATTTTACAGCTGAGAAAGCTGAGTGAAGGTGGGCATAGGTAAATAGGATTTAGTAGCCAAGCCAAACCCCTGAGTCCAGTCAGAGGCAGTACATTTTAACCCTATGCTCAGATTGTGGAGGGTTATAGAGTCACCTAGGAATAGAGGATTTGTATAAAGGTACTTGGCTAATCATTTAGGAGAAACTGTAATTACTATAACTGTAGTTACGCTTCTTTTGGTATGAGATTGGAGAGAAGCTCCAGACCTGGAGGATCTAAACAGGCTGTAGTGCACATACGTCTTATTGGCAGAGCAAGAGTTGTACTTGGCATCATCCCGTGTCTACAGGATTCTGCATAAGTCTAGCGCTCAAGCAATTGGAAAGACGACTCATGTCTGTTTTACCTTGATTCACTTACCCGAAAGGGGACAAGAATGAAGGCCATCATATACGTGTCTCTTTACCGATACTATAGCACTCGGGAGGCCACCCCCCATAAGCAGGCCCAAATTTCTTTTGGTCAACAGAAAGCTTGTGGAAGGGGAAACCAACTGCCTAGGAGTTTATGTTCTTAAGGAAATTCATGTGGTGCTAGGCACGAATGAAGCAGACAGCAATCATCTTCTGGTTGAGCTGGAATCTAGCAACTCACTGCATCAACGGGGCTTTGAAAATCCAATGAACATATCACAAAGACTGTATTCCCTGAAGAGAGAAAAGGAGCATAGCCTCTGCTAGAGAAGATCATTTCCAGAGAATTCAAGTGCCAGAAGGCTCCAGTGGATACAGCAGAATCACTAGGCAGACAGTCAAGGGTGTTGATGAAGAGGCACTCAGCATTCAGACTTTCATGAGTCTGTATGGAAAACCCAAGGCCTAGAAATAAGTTCTAATAACACTGCACCAAATCTAATGGGGCAAGACCAATAAGGGGCTGTGCCTAGAACAACAAAGAGAGATTGGTAGGGGAGCTATTCCTGGAGCTAGGCTGGCTGAGGGTCAGTATTGGTTCCTTAATGAGGCAGGACTATAGCCAAGATTCATAACTGACTGGTATCTTTTATAGTCTAGGGTATGTATCACACCCTGCATAATTTTCTCACTTACACATTGTGTTTTCGTCAATTCTCTACAAATTTATTCACATGCATATAATCCTTCTGTTAGAGAGTTTCTCTAGGTCTTACTCTATGTGAGTCATTGCTTCATGGCTTAAGCTGAATTTCAGATTCACTAGTGAATTCTTCCTGACCTCTCTTGGTCATCCACAGACAGCTAAAATACAGTAGTATCAAAACTTTACTTACCATTTCTGAACCCTGGCTACCTCTCTGCCTTTATCATTGTATATATACCCTTCATATACAGTTACCCAGATACATTGCTATACGTCTTTCTATCTTCACAGATGTTGATTTCTCTCTGAACTCCTACTTGTCTTTCAAAGCTCAAGCCATGTCTTTCAGGAATCTTTTAAATGACACACATAAGAAGCAGAGTTAAGATGGAATTTTCTTTGTTTCTCCAATATATTTCCAATTTTTTCTTTATCATGTTGGTGTTGAATTTTTCTCCTTTTTATCAATTATTTGTTAAAATCTTAGCTTTTATTTTCTTCAATGGTTTTTTCCTCTCCAAATTGTTCATGGGATAAATTATCATATATCCATGGCACCAAATTTCCTGTGCTTTCTGTGTCCCTATATTATTCCTGTGCACACTTGCCTTTTGTGAAGAAGAAAATATTTTATAAAAGAACTTCTAGTGCCATTTTATTAATAGCATTAACCTAAAGAAAACCTAGGGACAAGTACATTGGATTTTTCTACATAATTCCTTTAAATTAGTCTAGTTGTAAGTAGTATTGTTCTCAGCAGTTAAAAGTTCGGCTGTATCAAAGATTAATGTACTTTATTGGTGCATAATCTTCAAAGAGAGTCTTAAGGTCTCCAAACCAGAGAGTTAGCACATGCCTGGGTCAGAAGTCCAGGGTGTGCTCCTGTGTACAACTTCTTATAATGTACAAGTTTCCATTTGTTGCCGATAAGACGGGTAGGCCAACATCAGCCCCATTCATAAATTTGGTCTGGGTCAGATTCATTTCATAGATATCCACCAATAGAAGTGTGAGTTGCAGTTGTTAGTGGCCTTGAACTGCTCCACCCTGAGTCTTAGGAAATCAATGAGGCTTTGTTCAGCAGTGACTGCCTGAAAGGCACATAAATCAGGAGCTTCCATAGAAATCTTTTACTGTCAAGGAAATGGCAAAGAAAAATGATAGCAGTTATTCAATTTACACAGTTTAGCTTTTTTCCCTCCTCATTGATGTTGCTTCCAATTTTCTTCCCTTTTCTCCCCCACCTTTTCTTTTCTTTTTTTTTTTTTTTTATCTGCCGAATAGGAATATATGGCCTTTGAATTTCTTCTACAGGAATATGTGCTATAAAACAGCATAACATTTTTCATAATTTTATTTGTGGAAATCCACCCTTTTGGCTGTGCTGAATTTCAAACAAGCCAGCCAAGTGCTCATCTAAAATGATAGTTTTGCATTTTTTGAGCAAACTATGAGCCACATTTTATAATTTCAGATTATCAAGTGTCACCACCAGGATGCTATGTGCATTATCCATGTGCCTAGAGTCTGTTAATTTGCCTGTTTAACAGATGGGCAACAGGCTTTTGCTGGTTACATTGTGGCCATTGTCACTGATGTAGTTCTGTGTACTCACGATGTCCTGACACTTCAGTATGCTGCTATCTGTGTATCTTACAAGTAATTTGTTATAGGTGGTAAGGTACCAGAGACTGTGAATGGTTTTCTGTTTTATAAACTAGACTGGCTTTCCTGTGATCCCTATGATAGTGACACTGCTGTCACTTATGGCTTTAGTGGGAGGAATAGCACTTATCTATCCTAGGTACTTATGCCTAATACTAATTTGTCTTCAGAATTTGTGCTAAATATGAATTATTACCTAATATGAGCTCTCCTTTTTCATCATAAAGTAAGCATAATAGTTATCTAGATAGAAGATCAGAAGAAAGACTATCTCACAGCCAGTATTACAGACAGGGCTGGCCAGGGACTAAGTTCTGGCCAATATGATGAGGTGGAAATGATGTGAAAGTTAGAGAAAGTTTCTTTAATAGGAAAGCTATGTTTTTTCCTTTTTGTGTTCCCCTGTTGATTGGAACATGGAGATGATGGCTGAAGTTTCAGCACCCTTCTTGTATCATGAGATAAATTTGGGAAGGGAACTCAGTAAGAAAAGGAGCTTATTCATGAATTCAGTTTTGTACCGGCTGAACTTCTGGACTTACCAGAAACAACTGAGAACTAAGTTTCTATTTTGTTTAAATTTCTCCTATTTTTTCTTTTACTTTCTTATGAACCTGTTTCATTACAAGATTCAAACAAAATAAAAGCTGAATCCCAGTGTGGTGATGCAGACCTGTGGTCCTCGCTGCTTGGGAGGCAAAGGGAGGAGGATCACAAGTTTGAGGGCAGCTTGAGCAATGTCCTGAAACCCTGTTTCAAAGTGAATTAAAACAAGAGGGTTGGGGTTATAGCTCAATGGCACAGTAATTGTTTAGCATATGCAGTGCTCTAGGTCCAATCCTGTATCAGGCAGAGTTTTTTTTAGAGAAATAGATATAACACAAGATATACAAATGTGTAACAAATTACAAGATGGGCTTATGGTGGCCAGCCACGGAATCGGATGAGGAAGCATGCAGAGGGTGTCTACACAATGGAGGCTGAAGAGTTCAGTCCAAAGTCTTGAGCTCACTGTGATGTTTCCACAAGTCCATGTCAGGAGGCCGATGGGTCTGTGATGGAAGAAGGCTAAAGAGTCTATGCCAGAAAGCTGAAGGAACCAAGGCAGAAGCTCGAGTCTGCACTAGAAGTCAAAAGATGATGTTCAAGCAGAAGGTAAAGGCTTGGCACTCCTCTGAAGAACAGAAGCCAGTTAGTCCTTCCTCATTTCCTTTTTATGCCATCCAGGCCATGAGCTGCACTAAGGTGGGTCCTCCACACTCTACAGTGTAGAATTGCTGAGCTGACTTATTTAAATTTCTAAACTTCTCAAATTGACACAATCAATCAGCCATGACAAATCTCTAGGGAAGAAAATGTCAAGAACTAAAACTAATAATTCCATGATCCCTACAACTCAGCTATTCCCCTTCTGGGTATTTTCCCCAAAGATCTGAAAACATCATATCTCAGCAATATTTGTGCACCCATGTTCATAGTGGCACAATTTGTAATTGCTAAATTGTGGAAGCAACACAAATGTCCATCCACTGAGGATTCAATAAAAAAATTGTGGTACTCATATAATGGAATATTACTCAGCTACCAAGAAAGATAAACTCGAGGCTTTTATAGGTAAACGGTCACAACTAGAGACTATACTCATAAGTGAAATAAATCAGACCTGGATGTGTAAGCAACATATTGTCTCACTAGTGTAAGAACCTGAAAGAGTGAGTAAATACTAGGAGGTATGATAGACATTGTGAAATGAAAGGAAAATGCTCAAAAGTAATGGGCAGCTGGTGTGTGGGAAAGGAGACAGGAAAGAAGGGGAAATTATGTATATACAGGATAGCTAACAGTTGTAATACTGTCTTCTATTGCTTTACTGAAAGGAACAGTTAATAATTACTTGTTTGATCATTATAGCATGTCTCTATTTGTTTTCCTGAGAAACCACTTTGAAGGTACCAATACGTAATACAACAACCATTGTTAATTTCCTACGACTTTGTCTGTAACTCTGTATTTTTTGTATTGTTCTTATGCTATTTTGTAAATGGATGTCTGTTTGTTAATATATTTTCTTCTTTTATTTTTAAAATAAGAATAAATCATAAAAATGACATAATCATCTCAGTAGATACCTACTGAGAAAGCTTTTGACAAAGTTGAATACTCATGATTTAAAAAACCCTACAGAAAATCATAATAGATGTTCCTTACCTCAATTTGATAAAAGCCATGTATGACAAATCAACACCCAGCATCACACTAAATGAACAAAAGCTGAATGCTTTCACTCTAAAGTCAGGAACAAGACAAGGATACCCACTATTACCACCCTTATTCAGTGTATTTCTGGAAACACTACACAGAACAATTAGACAAGAGAGAGAAATAAAGGAATGATAGGAAAGGAAGAAGTTAAATTATCATTATTCATAGATGACATGATAGTCTTCCTAGCAGACCCCAAGAACACCACCAAAAGACATCTAGATTTAATAAGCAAATTCAGTAGTGTAGCTGGATACAAAGTCAGCACTCAAAAATCAATAGCATTCCTATATACAAACAAACTCACTGAGAGAGAAATTAGGGAAACCATACCCTTCACAATAGCATCTAAAAAAATGAAATACTCAACAATCAATATAACAAAGGAAGTAAAAGATCTATATATTGAAAATTACAGTACTCTTCAAAAGGAGGTTGAAGAGAATATCAGAAAATGGAAAGTTATCCCTTGGTCATGGATAGAAAGAACCAACATAGTGAATAGCCATACTTCCAAAATCATTGTATATATTTAATGCAATCCTGATCAAAGTTCCACTACCATACCTCACATAACTGGAGAAACTATTCCTAAAATTCATTCAGAACCTAGAACAGTAAAAGCAATTCCAGGCAACAAAGCAAGGTAGGAGGCATCACAAACCCTGACTTGAAATTATACTACAAAGCTACAGTGATCAAATCAGCATGGTCCTGGCAAAAAAAATCACACATGAGGCTCAGTGGAACAGATTAGAATATTAAGACACAACTGAAAACATACTCAGCCACTTTATCTTTGATGAAGGTGCCAAACATATTCACTGAAAGAAAGATAGTCTCTTTAATAAGTGGTGATGCGAAGACTGGCTTTCAACATGCTGAAGATTCAAGCTAGACCTGTATCTATCACCATATACTAAACTGAAGTCAAAATGGATCAAAGATCTAAATAGTAAAACAGGAAGAGAAGGTAGAAGGAAATCTTGAAAACATAGATTTAGGCAGAGAGTTCATGAACAAAATACAAACTGAAATCTCATCATATTAAAAAACGTTTGCACATCCAAAGAAACCACAAACAGAGTGAAAAGGTAACCCACAGAGTGGGAAAAAATTTTACCAATTGTCCCTCAGACAAATAACTTATGTCTATAATATATAAAGAGTTGAAAAAAATCTTAACCCCCAAATTTCAAAGACCCAATCCAAAAAGTGACTTTTGACATGAATGCACACTTCTTAGATGAAGAAACACAAGTAGTAAATAAATATGATAAAAAACGTTCAATATCACTGGTCATTTAAGAGATGCAAATTAAAACAACATTGAAGTTTTATCTCATCTGAGAAAGAATGGCTATTATCAAAAAAATCAACCAATAACAAATGTGGGCAGGATTGTGGGGAAATAGGAATCTTTCTTTACTATTGGTGGGAACGTAGACTGATGCAACCATTATGAAAGTCAATGTGGAGATTCCTTAAAAATCTGGGATTAGAGGTCCATTTGATCCAGTTCTTCTCCTTCTGGGAATTTCCCAGAAGAATTCAAAGCATCATACCACAACGATATATGCACACTCATGTTTATAGCAACACAATTTGTAATAGCTAAATATTAGAAACAGTACAAGTGCCCATTAACTGCGGAATGGATAAAAAAGATGTGATATTTTTATAGAATGAAGTACTATTCAACCACAAAGCAGGGGAAACTGGAGAATTTTATTGATAAATGGATGCAATTTGAGACCATACTCACAAGTGAAATAAATCAAACTCATACGTATAAACATCATATTGATTCCGTAATATAAGAAGCTGCAAGAGTAAATACGACCCAAAATTTACAATAAATATTGTTAAATGGGAAGAAAATGTCCAAAAGGATAGAGAAACTGAGATAGAAGAAAGAGAAAAGGAAAAGGAAAAATAAAGAAATATATGTAATATGTATGGACACACAAGGTAGTTAAGATAGATATAATACTAATTTCTGTTAGTTCATTGAAAAGAAAGGTTTATACTTATACTGTTCGATCCATTTTTCATGTTTATTATGTCTTGTAATCTGAGCACCACATTTGAAGATAAAAATACACAATGTAATAACCATTGTTACCCTCCTACTATCTTGTTTTGAAATTTTGTATCATTGTTTTTATTGTGTTTTCTCTTTAAAACAAAACAAAACAAAACAAAACAATCCAGGGATAGCATGAATGGCTAAGTTTTTTAAGAAAAATTATCTTTATTCTAATATTATTGGTTTGTTGAAAGGAATAGCTAATGCTTAATATTTTTTCTTGACCAATTTTGCATGATTATATCTGGTGTACTAAGTTTTTTGTGAAACTTTCAGAATGTAGACCAAAGTGGTTGTAACATTCTATTTTCCCAACAGCAGTATATAAATTCCATTCTTTTCAGAACCTCACCAATATTTGGTATTGCCAGTAATTCTCAACTGTAGCCGTCCTTGTAGCATCTCATTATAGTTATAACTTGAATTTCCCTGACAACTAATTCTTTGGAAATTTTTTATTATAGAATTATAGACTGATAGATTTGGTTTTCTTTCAGTTGTTTAAATATGGCCTCCTCCAGTATGAGTTTTCAGGAGAAATATGCTATCATCATTTTTAGTGTTCTTTTCTATAAAATATTTCCTTTTGTGTCTGTTTTATGGAACTTTTTCTCTTTTTCAGTGGTTTTGAGCAAGAGGGTTATAATGCTTTTGGTGTGAGGTTTTTATGTATATTGTACTTGGAGAGTGTAGAAATATTTTAACTATGTGTTTTTCTGAAATTCAGAAAATTTCTACCACTTTTTGCATAATTTTTGTCCCATGTAATTTTTGTTTGGGGACCCCAAGTACTACATATTAAACCACCTAAAATTTCTAGCAATTCACTGATGCTTTGTTCATTTTTTACAAAAATTCTTTTTTCTCTGTATGTTTCATTCTTAGAGAGTTTTCATTGCTATGTCTTTGAGTTCATTGATCTTTTAGTCTCCTAATATCTGGTGTTAATCTCATCCCGCAGATTTTCCATGTCAGATATTATAGGTTTCATTTTCATATATTCAATGTCTGTCTCTTTATATATTTTATAACTTCTACTTAATCATTTGAATATAGCAAACAGAGTAATTGCTTTAATTTTCTTTTCTGCTAATTTGAATATGTGTGTCACTTATGAGTCAGTTTTTATTGATTTTTTCCACATTATGAGTCATATTTTTCTGCTTCTCTGCATGCTTGATAACTTCTAATTGTATGTTAGACATTGTGATTTATTTAGTGCTAGATTTTTATATTTATATAATTATTCATGAGCTTTGTTCTAGAACACAGCTAAGTTACTTGATGACAGTTTTATCTTTTTGGGTCTTGCTCTTGTGATTTTTTTTTTTTAAGTGGCATCATATTCATGTTTAGTTTAGGGCTAGTTATTTTCCACTGCTGAAGCAAGGTTCTTCTAACTTTGACCACTGCCCTGTGAATTATGAAGATTTTAAGTCTTGGTGTTCCCTCTAATCCTTTTAGGTGGTTCCTGCAAGGCTGAATGTTGGAAAATGACTTGTGTAGATCTCCACAGTTCTCTCTGTGCTGTTCACTGTGCTAAGACCCTCTCCTAAGGACTCTAGCTGCCTTTGTTCCCTGGATTCCTGGCTTCATATATGAAATTCAGAGTGCCCCCTTGACTGTGACTCAGGACCCTCTCTCTTAGCCAAGGCCTGAAAAGTCATGAAGACATTAAGATGGGACAGTCACACCCTACATTTATAGCTAGTCTGTGGTACTTATGATTGGCTGCCTGCTTTCTTATGTCATGAAAATCAGTATAGATATATAAACCATATAATATATAGTAATATATTACATATAATTGTTTCATGTAGAAAAGTATATCAAGTACTTTTTATGCAATTTTAGACAAAATAAAAGTCTTATATTTTGTTTAACAAGCTTTACTACATTTTAATGTGTATCCTACATTATCCAGTCACTTAGATGTACAACCTAACTAGTATAAGTAATCCAGACTTATGTGGCCACTGCTATTTAGTTTTAAAGCATTTCCACCAAGCCCCAAAAAACATATATCACTTTGTAATCAATTTTTGTTTCTACCTGCAGTCCAGCCACTTTCTAATTTACATCCTGCCTGGGAGAATAGACTTTTCTGGACATTTTATCTAACTGGCATCAGACAATATTTAGCCTTCTGCATCTATCATCTTTTAGTTTGGATGAAGTTTTAAGGTTTGTCCATGTGATAGCACCTGTCATTGGTTTGCTCTGTTTTACAATTGAATAGTATAGCTTTGTATGCATATACTACATTTTGTTTATCGATTCCCTGATTGATAAATATTCAGATTATTTCTACATTTGGGTAAATATGAATAATGTTTCCATGGATATATGCATACAGTCCTTTGTGAGAACACATTTTTCATCTCATTTTTCTTGAGTAGATACCTAGGAGTTGAATTATTGAATAATATAATAAATTTATGTTTACATTAAGCTAGCAAAGAGATTTCCAAGCAACTATACTTGTTACAGTTGTACTAGCAATGTATAAAATCTGATTTCTCTGAATCTTCTTCAACTCTGGAGATTATCAATCTTTTTATTTAATTTGCATTTTCTTAGTGACTACTGATGCTAAAATCTTTTCTTGTGTTAGCGCTTTATCTTCTCTGGTGAAATAGCTGTACAAATATTTGTGCTAATTTCAGATGAGGCTATTTGCCTTATTATTTACTTGAAAGAGTTCTTGATCATCTCTGGGTTCAAGTCTTTTCCCAATAATATGATTTGCGAATATTTTCTTGTTAGTCTGTCTAACTTTCACTTTTTAATAGTACCTTGGAAGTGCAGATTTTAATTTTATTTCTGTTGATACTACAGATTGAATCTGAATTGAATTACATACTGAAATACATCTCTAACCCTTTCTTCAATTTTTATTTTTTTATTTTGATACAGGGCCTTGTTAAGTTGCCCCAGTAGGGCTTGAGCTTGTGATCTTTCTCACTTAACCTCCCAGTGTATTGGAGTCACAGGCATGAGCCACAGACTAGGTTTCAAATTTTGATATTTTTCATAATTTTTGTATTATTTGGATCATGTTTTGGAATAGTCAAGGATGTTATTGTTTTTTTAATTTTTGCTACTTAAGCTAGCCAAAGAAGAATTTACTGCATAGAAATAAAAAACTTCATTGTTATGATAATTTTTAAAAAGACAAAAGAAATTAAATTTCAATCTGGGGATTTTGAATTCAAAATGGAGATACTCTGAAAGCATAATGACTTCCAGTATTCTGAATAAGTTGTTTTTGCTTGCCTTTGCTTCTGTCAACAGAGGGTGCTATTGACTCAGATACTAAGGGTCTTTACTATCAGGATGCCTGAAATATTTTCATATCAAAAATCTCCAGATATTACTTCTTGGGTTGAAGGACCTCATTACCATACTGGATAATTAGATGGAATATAGCATCATGTTGGTGAGATTTAAAATAGAAAAACTGCCCCCCAAAGTTAACAACTCATAAAGCCCAGGATTCTGTTCTCTAGGATCTTATGAGAAGGTTACGGTGGACACTTCAAAGTTACCATAGAATCTGCACATACTCTGAAGACTAGAAAAGAACTGAATCAGAAAATGGGAGACCCAGGTTAAAGTCCTGGCCCTGAGAGTAACTAGCTGTGAAATATTAAGCAACTCTTCTTTTTATCAGTGCTTCTGTTTTGTCATCTGTAAAGTAAGCATAAACTAGATACTATAGAGATTAAGTGTCAGTATAAAGAGTGATCTGGAGACAGCTTCTTTTCTACCTGAAAGCAGTAGTATTTTAGGACAGAAAGCTGGATTCTATCCACGTTAGAAACTAGAGGACATGGCAGCGTCTGTGCAGGTAAGCTGGTTGGACTTTGTATACACACTCGAGAGAGGGTTCATGTTGGCACATGTACAGTGCTGACATTTTTTTTTTCCTGCGAGTGTGCTTAAAAGTGAGGCAGGTATGGGCTATAAAGATTCTTGCTCCTCTGACCAGCAATGTTGACTTTCTGCTCTTTGCCAGAGCCAAAGGCCCCATTGTGCAAATCAAATGTGTGCTTACTGGAGGGTACCTTAGGTCAAGGGTCAGTTGTACACTTGACTCTGCAGTAAATAAAGTCCACACTCTGTGCTAGTCAATATTTTTTTTTTCAATGTTTTGTTTAACATTCCCCAAAGTTTTTGTGTACCAGTTGAGTGAGAGCATATAAAAAGTGCCTACAACAGCAGTCAGGACATAGGCACTCAATGCATGCTACTTGCTTCCCTCAATCTGTCCTTTGCCTTGCCCCTGAGTGAATTCTGCTGTTTATGGCTTATAAACTTCAGGACTCTTCCTACAGTTCTCTGTCCATGCAGGTTCTCACTTAGAGTCTACTTCAGGCTTTGGTTCCTTCCCAAATTTTTGCTTTCACTCAAAGTTTACTAAATCTATATGTTTTCCTTGGATTCACCATATGTCTAACTAGGATAGCAAAAGGCAATTTATTTAGTGAAAAAGTGATACATTAACTAATATTTACTGAAGGCTTGTTATATATTAGATAACATTCTAGTGATAAGGGTACAGTACAAGTACACTTTTCTGTCTCCATGGAGCTTAAATTCTAAACATTGCAGTGAAAAGTATGGGCATGAGGAAATAGCGGATGTGCGATTTTTGCCGTTGCAGAATCTATATATCTGTTTTGTTATTTTCTTTTTTCTGAACCCTGGTATTTCTATGGGAAACTTGTCATCCTATTTTATGGTAGTCTTGCTGGGACTGTCCCTGAAGTTATTCTAATATTAGCCAATAACACATGACCATACTCAACCAACCTGATGCTTTCTCAGGTGGGATAACGAAAATGCTGAGAATGATTGGGCTGAGTTCGTCCCAAAGCTTTGGCAAAGGCCACTGGCTCCTCTTACCTGGAACATCAGAGCTTCAGTAGTTCTTACAGGTTTCAAAGACCTTGTAGTTTGTCTGTTCCTTCTGCAAAATACCTCTTTCACTGTTTATCATTTAAATTAGCGAATGTTGCTTTGTGTTGCTTGGAACCCAGTCACTCAAACATGACAAATTTGGTAAAGTGAAAAGTATCATAGTTCTTTATTTCTAACTTATTTGCTGAAATTCAACTCTAAATACTTATCTACCACGTTGTACAAAATTAATTTTTAATTGGGGAATGGTTTCTCTTTCTGGTAGGGATGAGAATCAAACTGTTTCTGGCCATCACCAATTTTCTACATGGGTCATTTTCTAAGGATATGCACTGCATATTTTATGTTACACCAAAGACAACAGCTTGTCCACATTGTGTGAGGGCTCATTTTGCACAGGTGCGGCACACAAAGCTTCATAGATGTCAGTACATGTCACTTCTCTGAAACTACTCTCCAGCTAATTACTGTGATACAAAACCTACTTTAGACAGTTACCTGAGAGCTTCTGCTGTCTTCTAGTAACAGAGGGTACATACCATGTTCATGTTTGTTGTTTTGTTCATTTATGTGTCTTCTCTAAATTACTCCAGAGTCCCACAGTAAACTTCAGGGAACAATTGATTTTTCCATTCATTCGACATGGATTTGTTAAATGTTTGGTCTGTTCCAGGTCTCTGTCTTAGGTATTCAAACTGCAAAGAATTTATTGTGGTTTCTTCTCCAACATGACTCATAGTTGTGATGTAGAAGGAGAAGGGTTAGTTAGTTACAGTGGCTAAATAACCAAGCAGTCATGGCAGTGATAAATGTCAGGGGAGAAGTATCATAACTGGCGTCCTGGGAATACAGAGGAAGAGAGACTCTGGAGTCTATCTGGAAATGTTATTTTAGGGTGGCTTGCAAGAGAGCACAGCTGGGTTGAGTTTTAGGGAGTAAACAGTTTGCTTAAAATATGGGTGAGTTCAAGCAATACATTCTAAACTGACAGGAAAAGAAAGAAAAGAAGAGGAAAGGGGAGGAGGGAGAAAAGGAAGAAGAGGAGAAAGAGTAAGAGAGAATACAAATTTGGGAAAGGGATTAGGGGTGAGAGGAGAGAATTACCTATATTAGAAGTTACAATAGTCCAACATGACCCATAGGACCAAAGAGTCCATTGAGGGTCTCACGACCTCAGAGGGTAAAGCAACAGTTTATAATTAGTTTGTCCTGTGTGAAAATTGACACTCTACTCCTTTTGTATTGCAAACTCAAGAAAATGACTTAACTGCTTCCTGTTTGTAGAAGGGAGAAGGTGATCATATTTCTATTTTCACATTATTAAAGGACTACATAGATTTATGCATAACAGTACCTAGAACAGTGTCTGTTACATAGCAGCAATCAAAAAATTTTCATTGCTCTCTCCCCTGCCACCCCTGGCTACCACACCTTGGTGTCTATCACAAAAACCATAAAACTGAAAGTTCCTGATAAAAGTACTTGGTGGATTCATTTGAGAAGTGGGAAATTGATTAAAGAGAGAGGCTTTAGTTGAATTTAAGACAGCTTTTCAAGGTGGGTTACAGGAATTGTACACAAAAATCACAAAAATGTGAACCTTACTTAATTGCAAGCATTGTATTAAAATGAAACCAGACAACAAGGTTAACAATTATTACAATTTTGTCATCTACTCAGTCAATATTGCCATGCACCTGTGATATTTCTATTTGGTAAAGATCAAAATACCTCCTCTGTAATTTTTAGAGATCTGCAGACACAGTATAGGAATGTCCATTTGAATTTTTCCTTCAGGTTAAGCCATGATAGTTTTCAGTTATTTGACAGTCTTTCTAGTTCTTTTCTGTGTCTTCCTGACTTCTTTTTTCCCTTTAGGCAGCCATTGTAAATAGCTTGGTGTATTTTCCTATGCTCAGAAAATCCTATTACACGCAAAAAACCTATGCTAAATTGTTGTTTGTTTTCCTTAAAATGGAATGAATCATGTACATGTCTTGGGAACTTTTCTTACATAAAAATATATCAGAAAGATACAAGTAGTTGCAGGCCTCCCGTAAAGTGGAACATTATACATATACTGAAGAATAGTCAGAGAAGCTTTAGATCTCCGTGGGCCCTTAGAGCTCACTTAGTTTTGTGGTTCTCAAAGATAAGTCTCCTCAGTTTAATTATTTTCCTAGTAGGAAGAGATTTTGAACATAGGAAAAATGTTGAAAGTTCTATTAAATATTAATCTGGTAATGGCAGGAGAAATGGTGTGAACAGAGTAAGTTTGGAGCAGGCCATCTCTCGGGTCTGAAGTTTAATCTAATTTCCTCGGTTAAGTGCTCTGCGACACTCCAGCTAGGATAAGTTCCACTTCCATATATCCGAATACAACCCTCTACTGGCTTTTTGTGCCATTCACCAACATAATTGTTATTTGTCATTAATACAATAATTGTTTTCTATTGTTAAACTGATCATACTTCATTACTTTATGGATGATTGACAGATTTTAAAAAGTTAAAATATGAATGAACAAGAGATTTTTGTGGGGGATAGACAGATCCACTGATGTTAATATTTGATGCAGCGGAGTGGGCGTGGCAGGGGAGGGAGGTCAGTGACTAGAAGGTTGTAGCTGAGAAATATTCAGTTTTTGGTATTTCCCTTGTGAATTTGTGGCAGTTAGTGTGTTGGCTGACCTGTGTATTAATCACTTTCTCGTGTGGTGGCCGAGATGGGAATTTAAAGGAGCAGAGGTTTATTTTGGCTCCCAGTGTTGGGAGATGCAGTCCCTGGTCAGGTAGCTCCAAGGCAGAAAGGCCTGCTGGGATGACAGGGTGTGGGAAAGCTGTCCACTGCACGCATGGTGGCTAGGAAGCAGAAACAGGAGGGAGGACCCAGGCCAGAGCATGCCCTTCATGGCACATTCCCCCTACCTGCTTCTTCTGGCCATGCCCTGCTCCAAACATGAGACTTTGTGGGGACATCTTAGATCTACATCACAGCAACATATTTAGCCACAATCTAGCTTCCACTGATATTCTTAGAATGATTAGACATTCACAGTAAACAAATGCATAGAGAAACTGCTAATTTAAAATAGAGGTTGTTTCTTTTAAGTGCTTACATCTTCAACGCAGGTTGCCCTGGCACCAGTGTTGCTATACAAGGAGACTTAAAAGTAATATTCGATTTAGTGGATACATAGACTGAAACTAGAAGAAGGTGAGATCTTAAGGCATACTTTATCTAAGTTTTGATTAAATAACATTACAGCAAGAAAAAAATGTTTTTAAGTGTGCCACCATGCCTGGCCAGTCTATCTCTTCTTACTGTTTTTATTTTGTTCAGTGGTGGTGAATCTATGCCACATGTGCTTCAGTGGGCTGTTGCTATCATTGTAAGTTTGCAAAGCTTTTCTATCACTGATTTAATTCATTTAACTCAATCTTATTTCCTTTTGTATTGGTTAAAGTTCTTGTAATTGTAGTCCAGGCTGGCCTCGAATTTGTAGTGATCCTCCTGCCTCAGCCTCCTGAGTACTGGGATTATGTGTCTCACCACACCCAGCCTAAATTCTTGTAATTATAAATAACAGAAATAAATAATTTTAAGAAGGCAATTTGTGAGAAATACACCAAAGTTGCTCACCGAAGGAAAGTGTGAGCCAAACAATGGCGCCTCAGGAAAGACAGGAGCAGTAATGAACTTGATGACTTCCGTGGTGAACTGGAGGACTTGGAAGGGATTCCCATGGTGTCTACTACAATTTTTACCCACTTAGTTCTAAGTTCATGAGTGTGGGTGAGGCAGATCACTATCATCATTTTTACTTGAGTATAGAAATATATGAAATTAGATGAAGTTAACAGTAGGAATTGAAAGAAAAATATTTTTATTGGGTAAATTCCTTGGGAAATTTCTAAGGCATGATAACTGGATATTTAACATGAAACAAAGAGATGAAGAAACTATGAGCTCTTACGGCACTGGGTGATTGGGGAGATTGCAGTGCCCCAAGTTAACTGGGAGTGTGGAGTGCTTTTTAAAAAACTTAATTTTTAAGAGAGGAATTCTTATATGCTTGGCATGTTTTATGCATACTTAAATTTCTCATGGTGGTGAGGTGTTTAAGTCAAAATTTGTAAGGGGAGTTATAATGAAGGTAGAACTGAAACAAAAAGTTGGTGTAGGACAACTGTCAGAACCGAATACCCATCCCTTTTGTACATCTGTGATTCTTCATTTCGTTGCATGTAAGAACCACATCTTTACCATCTCTCAGTGTACAGTTTAGCACGTAGTATGTGCAAAAAAGGTCATGGTGACATCAATTGAACTGAAGCCCAAAGGAAAAAAGCAGGGTGACAGAAACAATTTCCATTTTATCCTAGAAATAATTCAAATTTTGTCTTCATTTTTAAGGGTCTAAGAGAATATTCCTCTTTTAGAGGCTAACTCTTTTGATAACCAGATTGTCAGCAAGCGCCATGGCTTTCTGCCTTATGCTTACACACTTTGGGTAGGTTATTTCAGTTGCTTCTCTTGGAACTTACAGCATTACCGCTCTCCAAGCCTTATCACGGTCATCTGAAAGAAAACAATGAGAGATATGTTTTTGAGTTTTCTTTTGACTCTGACCATGGCACAAAACATAACAAAACAAAACAAAATAGCCTGGGAAGATAGCATCCTAGAATATTTTTGCTTATTTTTTATTGCTTGATCAATATATCTAACCAGCAGTAAGAGACAGGATGTCTTCTCTCACATGGGAAGTAGAAACTAGGATGCACATGCTGATTATAAGCGACAGTGCTGTGGAGATGGATGGGGTGAATAAAATATAGATTCTATCTGGCTTCTCCCTAACTGCATTTATTCCATCCCCATTTTATTGCCCTCTCATTGCTCCATGTCAGCTCAATTCTATTTTATTTCAACTTGAGATATACACACAATATAATGCCAGACATTTGTAGTCAAAAGCATTTTCAGATGCTTCTCACCAGCCAAGTCTTTTCTTTTTACATATTTAAAGCAAATTTTGGTCAGTAAATCCGTAATTGTTTCCAATTAGTAGGCTTTAAACATGTTATCAAATACTGTTATATGTTGAAAAGGCTTACTATGTTATAATCATTTGCACACACAGGAAGACAGTTTAGTTAAGCTGCATAACAGCCTAACTAAAAGTTGGGCAAAAGTGGTCAAATCCATGTACAGAATGGGTTGTTAGTTATTAAGCGTAGTACAATTTTTGATCAGTAGAGTTACTGGATTCTTAAATAGATGAAACTCTTCTGATATGGGGATATATTTGTGGAAAATAGTGGCCATTTACTTTTCTAAAATTTCACTATTCCTTAGTTAGATAATTTACACTTTTTCTTCTATCCTTAACTATAAAATAAAATTATTCACTCTCTTCCATCAAAGATATGGTCTTCTGTTGCCTTCAGAGCAAACTTGTTGAGTATTACACAGTCATTTACTGACCATTTTACCCATATAGGCTCTCATATGCTGGTTTTGGAAAGGAGGTAACGAAGTGACATAAATGTTAATTAATTTGCCTCAATAAGTGATGGCATTAACATTTATAATGAGATGGTTTAATTTCAGAATCTGCCTTTTTTAAAACTACAATTGCCTCTTATTTCTGAGACACTCGTGTTTATTCATGGAATACAAACAAAGTAGTTTTTTGTTCTGTCTTGTCATCTGGGGTATTCAATGACAGGGCAGCTGCCTTATAGCATCTATCTTTTATTGAGCATATTCAGAGAGTATTTTCACCCATGAAAGAGTGCTTTAAGGTATCAGTGGCTGTTTTTGCTTCGCAAATAAGGAAGCTGAAGCTGAGGAAGCTTAGGCAGTGAACCCATGGTAGCAGTTGTGAGTGGCAGTGGTAAAGTCCCTGGATCAACCAAGTTCCAGGAACTTCCCATAGCATTGTGTTAAAGAAAAAAAGAATGACTCTCTGATATTTGGTAAAGCAGTCTTGTTGTGAGAGGCTGAGCTCAAGTCCAAATATAGCTTGGGTAAGTGGAAATTTATAGCTAAAATGCAGTTCGAGGGTCAGCGTCTATAAAATTAATAAGAGGAAATGCTGGGGGAGTGGAAGCTCTGGTAAGATGACCTGAAAGCTCTCTCTCAAGACAGGCCAGGAGGATCAGACATCTGGGGAATGGTGGAGGCAGAGGAACCTGGATGGCAATCAAGAGGCCTTGGATATCAGGGACAGGGGAATTCTTGCTAAACTGATTTAGCAGGATTCTTTGCTAAAACTGGATTTCAGAAAGAAGTCCTCAGATAGGCCTAGCAGAAGAATCAAAAGCCTGACTAATGGTTGGTTAAGCAAAGAATCTTTGCCACAAGACTGTTTCTATGTGTTTGTACTCAAACTCCACTGACATTCTGACTATTGAATATGCAGTTAACAACCACCTTACTTCAGAATCAGTTGTGTAATTTGCTAACAATAGAGATCGCAAACTATAACCACAGCAGTTTAGTCAGTGAAGCTAACGTGTGGCCTGAAAGTCTGCATTTCCAGTGAATGATGCCTTGCAGTTATGCACAATAAGCTTGCACAATAACTGCCTTTCTTAGTATCAAGAAAATGTTCTGGGATAATTGAACTGCTGATTTCTATTGGTTTATTGAAAGGAACAGTTAATGCTTAAATTTCTCTTCTCCTTAATTTTTTGGACCAATTTTGCATGCTTATATCTGGTAATATGAACAGCTAATTTGAAGACAACAACATGCAATATAATCACCATTGCTGAATTCCTTTCTTGTTTAGTGAAATTCTGTATCATTTCTATAAATATTTTTTATTCTCTTTAAAAAACTAAACAAAAAAATGTTTATGAGAGAGAAAGCCCTTTTAAAACCTTTATTCTTCTCAAAGTCCTGTATGTGTATTGTGAAGCATAACTAGCAGGATTGTGCTGCAAACTCTCATGTGGCCCCAGTTGAATAAAACTCCTAGACCTGGGAATTCTGGGGTGTGAGTGAAAGTCTCTGGGTTCCGATGTAGGAAAAATGATGACACAAGGAGTAACTTGTCTGAAAGTTGAAAGGTCATGGCCTTGGTGCTGAACCCTGGGGAATCAATTCAGCCATGGTTCACAAACACAGGGGAAAAAAGGTATGAAGTCTGCAGAACAGCTAATTCTCCGTCCAGTTCGTAATTTTCAGCACCACTCTTCTTCCAGCATGCTGCAGTTTCTTTCTATTTAGCAGCGTGTGATGGTCTCTCGATTATCAAGTCTAGTTATTTTAGGGTTTCTGTTCCTTTAGCACTTGTCATTCCATGCCTACTGGCAAAGTGAACAATAACAGTAATCAATTGGGAATATTTTAATGGGGCAACCCAACCCTAAGCTTTTCATTGAAGTATTTGTTCAGATTTGATGGGGTTATGACTATGAGCTCTGTTTCACTTGGACTAACCCATGAGAAAAGATAAAGAAGATTAGAGGATTTCTGGTAGCTTTGAGCTACAGAACCAAAAAGACTGTTTATGGGGAGGAGTTTAGAGTACAAGTCATGATTATTTGCTTACGTTGTTTACAATTCAACACCGAAAAGAACTTGGAAACAAGATTGTTATTTGACCTCAACATGACCTGAAACTCCAGTTGTGTCATAAGGTGCCCTAAATATTAATTTTTAAGCACAAGGACAGTCATGCCTTATGTTCCTTTGTGTGTACATGGCTTTTTAGACTGTGTTGCTCTTATTGAGGTGAAGGCCCAAAGTATAATTTTCTCTATTATTTACTGGGAAAATGTACATTTGCACATGAAATTAACAGCTCAAAAGCACTGGATTAATGGGAGGAAGGTTTTCTGATCACTTCATATAACACACATATAAGAATGCAGTTTTGTTAACTCTGGAAATCCCAGAGTTCTTTGGTATTCTTACTTAGTTAGACTCTCTCATTAACTCTCTAGTTCTAAATTATGATTTTCATTTAGATCCCCTGGGGTGAAAGTTTAAGCATTTCATTAATTTTGCCTCAGTCAGAAAGAATTACGAGGCACTTTAGGGAGTGTTTAAATAATTTTGGAGGGTTATGAGACAGGTTCAAACTTTAACATGAGACAACAAGGTTTGTATCATTGCCAAATTTCAAGAGAAAAGGTTAATTAGTGTTTGACCTTGGAGTCATTTAGAAGGGAAATATGTTGTTTGGAAAGCCTTAGATTAAAAATTGTTCTGAAGATAGGCGAAAGAATGTGATAAAATGTTAAATGAAAGGCTCTATACTTAGCAGTCCTAAGTTCTGAATTAATTTCTTGCTTTAAAGTAAGCATACATAAATCTGATGGAGATGTAGATTTTTCTTTTCCTATTTGTAGTAGTGACAGGAAAGGAAAACTTTGCATAATAAGTAAATGTTATTAGGTACGTCTGGGCTTTTATATTGAAGTTTTCTAACCTGCAAAAGGTAATCAAATAGATTTCCATGCAGTGGTATCTTTTCTAATATTCATAGCTTTGAATTCTTCTATTGAATGAAATTACTTGGGTTAGTTTGAAATTATGTATTTAAAATTTTGGTTTAGAAGATAACTCTTTCTCAATTAATATACATGTTTTCCAGTGAATTAAATGCTATAAAAACTGTTGCTCAGAATTGAGGATGCAGAAACAACCCCATGCATATGCAGTCATCTAATCTTTGACAAAGGGACCAAAACCATATGTAGCAGGAAAGAGATCGCTCCTTTAATAAACAATGCTGGAAATACTCATTATCCATATGCACAAAATTCACCCAGCTGTTCCCCTTCTTGGTATTTTTCTGGAAGAATTGAAAACATCATACCACATAAATATATGTGCACCCATGTTTATAGCAGCGCAATTTGTCATAGCTAATTCTTAGAAACAACAAATGCCCATCCGCTGAGCAGTAGATAAAAAAGATGTGGTATTTTTATACAATGAGTATTACTCAGCTATAAAAAGGGAAACTCTAGGCTTCAATAGGTAAATGGATGAAACTAGAGACCATATTCATGAGTGAAGTAAATTGGACCCATATGTGTAAACATTTTGTTCCCCTAGTGTAAGAAACCGAAAGAATAAATAGAATCTGAAAGGTACAATAGATATTGTGAAAGGAAAGAAATTGCTCAAAAAGGAAAGAACATCTGGGATGGGGAAGGAGAAAGGAAAGAAGGAAGGAAGGATCTATATCTATATCCATATCTATATCATCTATCTCGCTACTACTAATTTCTATTGGTTTATTGAAAGGAACAGTTAATGCCTAATTATTTGTTCAATTTTACATGAAAATATCTGGTAATCTGAACAACATCCTTAGAGACAACAGTATGCAATGTAACAACCGTGGTTAATTTTCTATCATCTTGTTTTGAAATTCTGTATCACTTTTATTGTTTTTTTATTCTCTTTAAAATGAACAAATTATATAAGATTTAACAGAAACATTGCATCTTCTGGAAGAAAAAAATAGGTAAAACTTCTGAAGACATAAACATAGGGAAAGACTTTCTGAATAGAACCCAGTTACACAATTAATAACATCAAGAATCACAGACAGAATTATTATCAAAGTATAAAACTTCAGTACCATGAAAGAAATAAGCAATAGAGTGAAAAGCCCACCTACACAGTGGGAACAAATTTTTCCCAGCTATCCTTTGGGCAGAGGACATGAAAAAAATGTTCAGCATCTTTGGCCATTAGAGAACTGAAAAGCAAAACAACACTGAGATTTCATCTTATTCCAGAAAGAATGGCTGCCATCATGAACACAGAAAAGCAAAAAATGCTGGTGAGCTTGTGGAGAATAAAGGAACACCCTACATTTTTGTCGGGACTGTGAATTAATACAACCACTAAAAAAATTAGACAGCGATTCCTAAAATCTAGAAATGACAAATTCTAGAATTTCTCAGAATTAGAAATTTCCTTTGTCTTCCCACAAAGAGTTAAAAGCATCATTGTACATTGCACATACATACCCATGTATGTAGCAACATAACTCAATAGCTAAATCTTGGAAATGGCGTATATAACTATCAATAGATAAATGGATAAAGACAATGTGGTATTTTAAGAAAGCAGTACAACTCAGCCATAAGGAAGGGTACATTTGGTCATTTGTAGGAGAATGAATACACTTTCTGACAATAATGCTAAGTGAAATAAGTCTGACAGAGAAAGTTACGTATTGCATGATTTTACTTAACAAGAAATCCAAGTATAAGCAGAGCAAGGTAGAAGATGATGGGAGACAGGAGAGCAGATGGGAAGGGGGTCCATGGGGGGGGGAAGGGAACCGGAGAGAGGGCGGAAGAAGGGGGCATAAAAAGGATCAAACGTGCCATTCGTGTATACCAGGTGGATGCTACATCCCAAGGTGGATGGATTCATTATCTGTTGCAAACAGGTACTGGGGCAATAAAAGAATTTGCAAAAGTTCCTATTCATACTGCTTTGTATATACAAAGAGTTTGGGGACCCTGATGGTGTGCTGATCCGCAGTACAAATGGGAGAATTTTTTTGTTTTTGATAGGATGTGGTACTCAGTCTTGACATTTGCATTGTTTGTGGTTGACTAGGTCTTTCTGATTAAGAGGTTTTCAGACAAGAAATAATCTCTTAGTTATTGTGCTTTTTTTTTTTTTTTTTTTTTTTTTTTTTTTTTTTTTTTTTTTTTTT
>PVLD010009271.1:0-78052 GCA_004027595.1 Dinomys branickii | reverse complement strand
GAGAGGATTAATTGTCTGACTAAATTTGCATGTCTGTATATGGGTTTATATATTTACACTTCGAAGATATCAATGGATAAAGCAATAACCACTGTTGAGACCATATCACCTTGTCTATAGATTAGTTGTGATTGTACTATTTTTTATGCTAATTGGTGTCTGTTTGTCAATATGTTTTTGTACTTTTATTTTTTTTTAATTAAAAAAAAAAAAAAAGAAAGAAAATGGTATGCCTGCCAGGTAAGGGCCCAGGTAAGGCTTACAGTCATGAAATTCAAATAAGTAAGTCTACATTATGTGTTTTTTCTAGTCATATTCACCTGACAGGTACAGGTACTAGTAAGTAGAGAGTCTGATTTTACAAGAGTTGTGTTTAGTCAAACAAATCTGAAAAAGCAAAAGGTATAGGCAGGGAGAGACTGTACTTAAAACTTAAATTTCAGGTGAGTGAGGAGAGAGGACATGCAGTAGGGAAAAGCTGATGAAAGATGGTATAATAAATAAGAAAAGAGAGCAAATGGTAATCAGAGACTAGGAGATGAAATCAAGACTATCAAGAGATTATGGTTATTGGTAATAACAAGGTCTGTGACATGCCCATGGCAATAAATAGCTGGGCTAAGGTGGAGGAAAAAAAAAACATGGAGACGATGTATTCAAAGAACTGAGAAGCAAAGCCAGAATGTCACAAGACTCACTAATGTTGAAATCAACAAGTATAAAGGCAGCAATAATTTGGGAGCGTAAGAAGAGCTAGGAATCATATTTGTCAGCAAACAAGAAAAAGCCGGTTTAACAATGGTGTAACAGTGAGACTGTGAGAGGCATGGTGAAAGGACAGGAGATTCACAACTGGGAACATTTAGACACAAAGAGGGAATGGTCTGCATGGGGAGACGACAGTCGGGGAAGATGCCTGACCACTGGCCCAGGCCTAATGAGGCAGGGCTGTTGGGAAAGCAGCATCTTCAGGGAGAGCTGGGCTTCTGTTAGAGGCAATGGAATGATCATGGGAGAGAGAACATGTAAGGGATTGTGTTCATGAAGGATCTTAAACTTCTGAGAATATAGGGAAAGGGTGTGTTTGTGGTACTGGGGATTAAACTCAGGGTTTTTCACTGAATCTCTCCTCTTCTTCCCCCTCCCGCTCCCCCTTCTCCTCTTCCTTCCCCTCCCCATTCTCCTCTTCCTCCTCCTTTTGTTTTGGAGACATGATCTCACTAAATCACTAAGTTACCCAGGCTGGGCTCAAACTTGCTTGTGAATTGGGGTAGGCTGGTAGAAAACTTCAGAACAGAAAGCGTGTAAGGCCTTACGGAAATCTTAGAGAGGGAGAGGAGGAGTGACCCAGAGAACTCTGGGATGTCTCACAAAGAGAAACTGACACAAAGAAAGTGAACAGTAAAATTAGTCCTAGGCTCCACGTAATTAGCAGAGGCAAGGCTGTGAATCTGCAACAATTACGATGGGTAGGTGTCTGGGTCTCTCTCACTCCTGCTGGGAGAGGCAAGAAAGTCTAGAAAAGTCTGAGTCACACTCTGTCTGCGTCCGTGGGGGCCTCCTCCCAGGGCCCAGGAGGGAAGGGCGGAAGATCTACATGTCTGTGGGAGGAAGAGCACTACAGAGGTATAAAGTATTATAATAATATAAAAAATTTAAAACATATTATCATAAAATGGAGGGAGGTGAGAGAGAGAAAAGGTTAAGGGATGAAAAAAGAACTGGAATGTGTTATGTGCATGTACAACTCTACACAAGGAATGTAACCATTATATGCTACCAACATCCAAACAAAAAGGTATAAAAATAAAAAGGAGATCAAGAGGTAGGTGGAGCAGGAGGAAGGGTAAGAAAAAGGGATGGAAAAAGGAATGAAGACATGTTGTGTACATGTACCAACTGCCCACAAGGAAGGTAAACATTACAGCTACACACATATACCAATAAACTAAAAAAACCACATTATCGTAACTGTCGGATACCTTTCCCTTGTTCTGGTATCAAATGTGTGAATTCAAAAACAATTTAAAAACAAACAAACAAAAACAATTTCCTCCTTGGTAGCCAGGGAGCAACAGACCGAAAGGTGAATGAAATAGGTAATACATGCACGCACATACACATACTACAACCTGTTTGCCCACTCCGGGGCCCATAAATCCTCCCTATAAATCCCTATAGTTTCTAGGCCAATGCTATCCTTCACCTTTATGCAGCAATTCTCCTGGCTCCAAACAGTAAAGAGGCATTCCAGTTTCCTTTCAAATCTTCCAGACTTTCTTATATTTTCTTGTTATATATAGGAGCCTTTTCCCCTCTCTCTGGCCAGAGCATGACCTTCTCCAAATATTCTGTTGTTCAGTCAGCAGATTCTTACAGAACACCTATAACATACACAGCTCTGTCCTATCAGCCTGGGGCAAATTAAAAGATCCCAAGCCTGTTCTCACAGAGGTTCCTTTAGGACGAGGCAGTGAATAAAGTAGGACCAGAGCTGGGAAGACAGTCCCGGCAGTCAGATCTGGGGCAGAGCACATCATTACCTCCTTTAAGCCTCAGAATCCTCTTGTGTAAAAAGAGGGTGCTAGATGACAGGTCTGTAAGGCCTTGGCCAGTTCTCAATATTCTCTAGTCCATGAATGGACTAAAATAAGTGGCACTGCCGAAACAGTACTGCAATGTCACAGAAGACTATATTTTAGGATGAGGTCTAGTATCAGCTTGCCACCTTTTAAAGTTATCTTCTAAGAAACAGTGTCTCCGGTCTCATCACGGGAAGTGATGCTTGAAACAAGAAATCCATGTACTCTGCCAATTTCATCATCAAACGGTACCCACGGGTTAGGGTCTAGACGGTAACTGGTAGTTTCTGGTTCCTGATATTTGGTTAGTAAACCAACTGCGGATTCTAAATGATTACACAGTCGGTTCTTAATCATTTCAAGTCTCTTTGCTTTATTTTAGCCATTCACATTCGTTCCTCCTTTGGACTGTATCATAATAAAGCAGGGAAAAAAGCAAAATGAGTTCAAATTCACGGCTTCTGTTTGAGAAAGGCCAAAATTTCATTTGAAATATCCTGATATGAATTAACCATTGTCTCTTGTTGCCAAGCATAGTCAAGAATTAACTATAGAGTTTAGAAACAACAAACACAGAAACATTTATGGAGCCAGTAGAACCACATCTGAATCCACCATGTTCTAGTAAGCACGAAGGATTCAGAGCGATTATGAAGCAATTATAATGTCACACCCTGACATTATAAGACTTTGATTTTGATGCATATTCTCTGCCAAAACTCTACCAAGTAAGATGCACAAACCTGAAGGTAAGGCTGGGAAAAAGGAGAGAGATGAGCTTACCTGGATCTTTCTGTTCTCCCAATTTGTCTAGAATGTTGAAGGAGATGTCAAGGTACTCTCTCTGGATAGCACTGACAGCAATTTTTCTCTGTTTCCTTTGCCTGGGAACAATCTGAATCTTAAATTCTGCTGATTCTTCAGCGCCATCCTCCTCCACCTTCCTTTCAGGATTCTGTTCTGTATCAGATTCAGCACTAGTATCGGGCTTCTCACTTTCTGTTGGATTCTCAGCATCTTCAGGAACTTTGAGAAGTACAGTTTTTGCCCCTGAGGTTGGTATTTGCCCAGGCTTCTCTTCCTCAATGCCAGGGTCAGGATTATCGTCCACTGACATCTCAGGGAAAGCAAATGACTTCTGAAGGAGGTCTCGCTTTTGCTTAAGTGTTAGTGGGCTGCCGGAGGAGAACTCTCGCAGTTCTTCTGGCTTTGACAAATCTTCTGAGTCTGTAGGATCTTCCAGGGATATGAGTGCAGAGTCTTTGTTATCTGCTGACTGATTATTTCCTGAGTCCTTAGAGGAGAAGTCTTTGGAACAGTCCTCCACACTTACTTGCACAAGAGGAGTTGTGCTGAGGCTGAGGACGGAAGGATGGCTCGGGGTGGAGGGGGAGGAGGCGGCATTGTTATCAGAGGAGCCATCATTTCCCTGGTTCATCATTTCCTCTTCATCACTCTCCACGATTCTGAGAGGTGGAAGAGGTTCAAATATAAGAGAGTCGCTGTCTGAGGTTGAGAGTATGGAGTGTTTTTCAGGCCCGGATGTTGAATCTGAGGACAAATCTATCAGATCTAAATCCTCTTTAGGAGCAGCCTTCACTGGAGAGTCAACTTTCACCTCAAATGTCTCCATGCAGTTTAACCTAACTTCTGGTATTATAGGCCTTCGAGTTTCTTGAAAACCTTCTATAGCTGGGTTCTCAGGTATTTCAATGGTGTCAGGCCTTGTAGCAGAATTCTGTCTAGAACGTCCATGGTCATTTTGTCTTTGTATGATGAAAGCAGCTTGGGCAGGAGGCTTATCTATGTCACACCGATCTATGCAAGACTTTCTACGATGCTCATCTAATGTAAACAAGAGGGAATCTGCATTCCCTATATCAAGAGATTTTTGTTTTAAAGAGCGCAGCTTTTTTTTCTGAATGCTTTCTTCTCTCACACAGTGGAGAATGCTGTCTTGTAATGCACCCGTTTCTCTATATTCAGCCAGTTCTATTTCACCTGATTAAAACAGAAAAAGCTAGTACTATTTTACTTGGCGATTTTACCATCTTTCCCCTCATACTTGGGCACACTATTGGCATAAGTCATAATCACAATCCCAGCTCCACCAGAATGGAAAACTGACTTTCTGGCCAAATTCTTATAAGGCTTGTTCTAATTTCAGACTGGAAAACTTTAGAATGAAAGAAACCACAATGATAATTTAAGATCTGATTCCAAAATCAAGCTTTGGGATAATTCCTCAGCTCCATTCATTTGTGCGTAGAAGAGGGGATCATTTTTTGGCTGAGGCAGATCTAAGAAACTATTTATATTGTGTGGAAGAGAAGCAAACATTTTGCAACAAATCAAATCAAGCAATGGCCCTTGAAGACAATCATGACATTAATGATGTATCTGTTAATTCACGTATATATATAAATGTGTATATATATATACTGTTTGTGCATACATATATAAAAATCAACAATATCAAAATATGTAGTAACATAATAAAATTAAGATTTCACCCCAAACAAACGGTAGAGTACAACATTTCTGCATAAAATTACTAAGAGAAAAAATTCATACTTCTCTGAACATTCATCTCAACCGGCTGATATTTCACCATTTTGCTGCCGCCTATCCTTTTCAATCTTGCAAAAAAAGTTTGAGACTCTTTATTGCAGGGTCCAGTAGGTGTATCATGAATATCAGATTCATCAAAAACACTATCTTCTTCTAATTGGGGAGAGAAAGTCAAAATTACACTTAAGAGGTTATTCTCTCTTAGGCTGTGTCTATACAAGCATTTCAGTGAAAGCATTCTGGAACAATCTGGAATGGTTTCTTCAAGTCTAGTGATGGGTTGATATTTTACTCAGGCTTCAAAATATCCATATGTTGAACAAAGCAAACTATTATAAGATTGCCTACCATTTTTTATGTGATAATTGGCAACCTTTTTGAGAGACATCTCAATAGTCCAATAGAGCTTTCCAGGGGAAACTTTTCCAGTGACTTAAAAACCAAATGACACATAGATGCTACTTTGTCCAGAAGTTTGTGACAATACCTGAACTTGCCTGTCCTGAGTGGATTTTCAGGCTAATTTTGCAAAGGGAAGTTAAACAAGGTAAATGGGTTTTTGCCCTTTCCAAAAAGTATATGCCTTCCTGGGATATGGGAACTGGCATAGACACAACCTAACAGTACATGCACCTTATACTTTGTGAATGCAAAATACTGTACTCTACATTTGGTAATGAAACACACAACACACAGAAAAAGCTTAGAAAAGCCACTTGTCATCTCAAAAGCTCCACAAATGATTATGGACTGAAAGAGTAAACAAAGGAGAAGGAAAACAGAAAATAACATTTCTTCCTATTAAAGTAAGACTATTCTCTGAGGTGTTTACCATGTGTAACTGTTAAGGGTCTCGTGAATCCCAGAAAGAATCTTTGACTTTACAATCTTAAGGCTCCATAAACAAAAGGATCATTTAGAGAACCCATTGAATTTACACCTTTGTCATTTCTTCTACCCCCATCTGGTCACTTTTAAATAAAAATAAACCTAAATACACATTAGTGAGCAAAGAATTCTATGTTGCAACTCACAAAGTACACTTAACCAATTTTCTTCTTTCATCCTTTGGAAAGGCCAATACCATGTACAAAGCAGCAAAAGAAAAGGATATTAACATGCATTTTAGCACCACAATAAATGGAATTAACTTACTATCTGAGTGAATATCACTATAATTATATTTGGCCTATGTTTGTATCTATATGTAACAAGATGAGGTTCAGGTGGGATTATGATTATTCAAGATTTCTTGAATACAGAGGAGGAATATAAGTGTAAAGCTTTAAGGATCTATCCTACTCTAATGCACAAAATTCTACAAGCAAATAAAACCTAAAGCAGTAAATGTTAGATGAAGCAACCATAGTGATCTTTTAAAATCAAATAAAAAAATAAATGTTACTGACCAAAATGGATACAAAGATCCCAGTGAATTTCCACAAAGATGAGAATGCCCATCAAATTCCCATGTTTTTGGAGAAATGGAACAAAATGGTCTATTTTATTTCTCTTTTTATCCTTTTAAAAAAATCTTTGAAATATACAGCTTTTAAGCAAATAGTTATTGAGACTTCCATTACATAACTATGGAATAATTTTCAAAATATGAATAATAGAGATGGGAAAACAGCAAGATGGCATCTTCTATGCAGAAAGGTTCATCTGAGATCAGCCCAAACACTAAGCACACACTGAGAACACCCACAGTTTAATGGAACCTACCTCTGCCTAGTTACCTGAAGACTACAACCTAAGCTAGTAGACAAGATATTCTTTAGGAAGGATCTGAATGGCTCCAGAATGTAAAGAAGCTACTTCTCAGAGTTTTTGTCTGTAGTCAACCTAGATTCTTGGCTCTTTCAGCAATAGACAGACAATGTAACACTGGCTCCAACCCCTCCTACTAAGATATTTCCTATGAATTTGAGCTGTATTAATACTCCACATGGTCATCAGACACTTGGCTTTCTCCCAGGATTATAATAGATGATGTTACCTTTTATGTGTCTAGTCACACTATAATATTCGCTACAGATATGAACCTTAGTTCTTTATCTCTCACTTAAAAGTACCCAAGCTGTAATTCTGTTATAATTAAAGTTCCATTCTACTGTCTCCTTTGAGGAAAAGTTATCAATAGAAAAGTGTCAATATTGTAAAAAGTTCAAACTTATGTGCTAGAACTGTTACATTTCCATTGCTAATGAGGCTAGGAAAAAAGCATTTCAGTAAATTCAGACTCCATTCAAACTCTATGGGTACAAAGTTCTGTAAATTAGAGACCTTCAAATGATGATTCTTCTGATACCAACCAAGACCGAAAGCAAGATGTTTCCAATACATAAGGAAAAGTTTACAAAGGTTCCTTAATCATGTGGCTGAAAACATTTTACATAACATTATTTCTTAAGAACTTTTAGAAGCATACCAGTTATTCCTAAATAAAAAGTTAAAATTGCAGCATTCATGGGAAAGTTGGGAGATATAAAAAATAGTGATTTGTTTTATTCCACAGTGATATTTGAGAACACCCCTTTATCTCCTAAGAAAAGCATTGTCCATAAACATGTTTATAAGCTATGCTGGGGATAGAATTTTGATATGGAAAGTACCTTTTTCTTTTTCGCTGTATCTGCTTATATTACTGTTGTCACTGTACAGAGGGCCTGTCGTGGCATGGGGCTTGCAGCTATGGTACTGTGCATTGAGTGTATTGACTGTTATGTGAATCAGGTGCAGCAGGATCTTGCTGATATCACAGTCTCGGTATGGATACTGCTCAATAAAATAAAAGGAAAAAAATACAAAGGGTTATTTTAAAGAATAAGCTTTTCTAATTGGTTGTGCCAGATTCTTTCTCAGGATCTCTTGGGTATAAAAAGAAATATACAGAAAAGTAGACACACAGATTCTGATCATAGCTTTATTTTACCAGGGACCATATTCTCTTCCCCTTGCATCAAACCACTGAAAATAACACATGTCAATTCACAGTTACAACTGCCTTCAAAAACATTATCTGGTAGAGACAGCTGATGAATATAATTTCAAATATCTTCTATATTTTCTAACATAATATTTAGATAAAATATGAGAATCTGAGTATAATCAGAGGTTATTGATCAATTCCTTAAAATTCACTATTTTTACAAACATTTTGAGAGCATGTGTTGACATAGCCTCCCATTTATACTTTCATTTCAATAGGTCTTTCTTCTCAAAACTAATTGCATTACCATGATGATTCTTCTAAAAGTCAAACTTTTTATCCTACCGAATTCTCAACTTAAATCACTTAGGTGTTTTCCTATAGCTGTACTCTCTATGAGGACACTCCATTCCAAAGCAGAAGTACTTCACCAGCTCACCTTATAGAGGATGACAAGCAAGGCCTTCAACCACATCTGCCGGATGTGAGGTTTTAGGGACCAGAGGGAACAACGAGGTGGCTGTTGGAAATAATGCCGTAGTTGAGGACAAGAGCAGTATTTGAGCACCTGAACTACCAAGGGAAGAAGATGTTTTCCCAAGTTAATGTTATAGTCCATAACCTGAAATAGAAAAAATATTAGTAACTGAAAGAAAACTATAAAGAATCCTCAGTGGTCAAAACGAAAAATTTGAACCGTCACACCAAAAATACATGCATCTCACAAAATACTAGTAGTAATAATAGCCAGTATACATAAAAGGGGAAAAGTTCAACCTTACAAGAAAAAAGAAACTTGTAAATTGAAAGTTTTTATCTATTTACTTCATTATCTACTGAAAATAGAAAATAGATAAATAAGACTATTGAACTATTAAATAGAATTAAAGTAGGCTTACTGCGGGGGGGGGGACTTGTACTGGCAACCATGTGAAGAATGGGCATTAGTAGACAACACTAGCAAGAAAAGAACCTAGTATAATCTTCCAGGATAGTGACTAAGCAATATGTATTCAGGTTAAAAAAAAAAAGCACATATCCTATTATATAGCAATTAAATGTACCACAAGGAAATAATCAAACATGCATCCTAAGATGTATGTGTAAAGATATCCAGCATGGCTTTGTTGCCCCAAATCGAAATTAATCTCCACATTCATCAATATGGAATTAGTTTAATAAAATTTTGTTCATACAATAACAGAATGCTATATAGTTATTAAACAGGAGGTGATACAAATTTGTTTATATTATTTAAACTTCATAATAAATTCTAAGTTTTAAAAGATTACATTTATCAGTATGTATAATGATCCCATTATTATAAAATAATGTACATATACACACGTGTGAATATGTATGACCATATTACCTAAATATGTAAGGAGAAATATACACCTTGTTGTGGTTCTTTTGAGGTTTAATTTTTTTGCTTGTATTTCCAAATTAAGTGTCCACAGTGTGGATTTGGAGGTGGGATGGAAAAAGAAAGGGAAGGAGGGTAGGAGGAAGCATTTGTTATCTAATGTGGCATAATCTTTTCATCACAGACAGCTGCAAATCAGTGGTGAGCTATTCAGTTATCAGTATCAGTAGATTAACTACATGCACCTTACTCCCACCTTGCTTATTTGTTTTCATTGTATTACAGTCTGTCTGAGCTAACTGATAGTAACAACTACCATCTATTGAGTCCCTACCATGAGACAGACACTAATTAAGTGCTCCGCAATATGTCTCTAGGAAATCTGTTACTGATGAACAAACAAGAAGAAGATGCTTAAGAACTAGTAAGAGTGGCAAAGTTGCAATTCATTTTAACATCTTTTTAGCCCCAGGTCCTACACCTTTGCAGACCGATGCAGGCATCCTAGAGAGTGAGATGTGTAGCACTAATTTAACTAGTCATAAATATAGCCCATCATCCAGCAATTCTGTTTCTGGGTCTATATCCCAAAAGAATTCTCATAATGGTTGATAGGTGCATATGCAGGATGTTCATTACTAAGCTGTTTGTAATAGTAAGGAGTTGGAAACAATGTGAATGTCCATCACTAGGGAATGGATAAGTAGTGTGGGAAATACACAGAATGGCATACGATGCAGCAGTCTGAAGTAACAGACAAACATGGAAAGCCAATTATGATCAACAACATAAATCTCCACTTGAAGCCAAAAAGGAAAAGGACTTTTTAAAAAAAACTCACACAAAAAACTTGCACTCCTTTATTATTTAATGGGCACAGAGTTTTAAGATAGTAAGATCTAGAGATGGGGAATGGTAGTTGCATAACAAAGTCAATGTGCTTAACGCCCCCAAACTATAAGTTGAAACATGGCTAAAATGATAAATTTTATGTTACATATATTTTACAAAAATCACATACTCCCTTCATGATACCAAGCTACTGATTCTTATTCATCTCTATATTCATGTACTTCACATACTCGTGCCTAATACCAACTAATTTGCACAAATCTTTATTTATACTGAACCTGTGTTAGTTTCTAAATAGAATTTTATGCCTTGCTTATACTCAAAACCTAATATTGTGACTTCTGGAAGCTGTTAGTACACTTACTTGGGCAATTCCTGCAATAAATGCATTAAAACAAGTTGACAGGCGCATTTTTTGAGGTGCAATCATGAAGCAACCTTCCTGTTGGTCATAGCCAAGTAAGACATACAGGTGTCGCTTGACAGTATTGAAGGCCTTTGCACTGCTGATGTCTGACTCTGCGCTGCTCTCATCCTTGGCCATGAACTTCATCAGTACTGTGATCAGCTGGTGAACTGTCTGGTGGTCAATCCCAGCATCCTCTGGGAGCAAGTCCTTGATGGTGTTGTCATTTTCGGGAGATTGTTGTCCTGTCAGTACAAGAAAGGCTATCGGTGGGCAGCACCCCAACAAACAAGTACACACTGAAATATCACTTGACATTGATAAAGCACCATTCTCTCTGCTTCTACTGTGTATTTAAAGTTTCTTTTCTAAAAAAGAACCTCAAAAGCACCAGATGGCCTCAGAGGCAGAAACTACCACATTCATCACTAACCAGACTATTCAAGAGTGAGAGGGAAGGGACAAAACCACACAGTGGTGAGGCAGTGTTGTCCTCCCACCATTGCCAAACCAATTTTTAAATATGTTGACAAATTTTATACTCAGTGATAAAGAAACGTTTCCTTTCCAGCTTTGTTAAATAAACATGTAAGAATAACCACAAAAACAGTAGTCTGGAATCCACTGAGCACAGAAAGATTCATTGGAGTATTTTGTTTAAATGCTACTTCAATTCACTTATGTTCATGAATCTACTGATTAAAAACCAATTCCACATCTTGATATACCCACATGTACTCTTTGAATGAGATAGTCAAAATTGTAAGTAGCAAATTAAAACTCCTGCGGTGTGTGATGAGGAATATACAAGGGGGAACCGGGCACAGACAGAGAGAGAAGCCAAACAAACACCACAGGAAGGTGAGCTGGAAGTTCACATGCAAAGAATACCTTAGCCATTGGCTTCCTCTTAGCCTATTAAGCAACTGTACCTGAGTAACATCCTGGTATTGATGTTCTCTGTCGCTTTTCACAGCAAGATCTATCAGATATGGTTCCCTTGCCCCTTATGATAAGATTTGGTTTAAGCCTTTGGATGAAGGAAGATTGATATTTGCTCTTCTATATTTATGCTTTTGGGATTATTCAAATCTTCTTTGCATTCTTATCCTTCCTTTGATAAGCAACATTAGAATTTCCAAATTAAAAACAAAGTTTTTGTCTAGGAAGTTAGGTCAGCACAACAGCATTCTCATCTCTCCTGCTTCAAGGAAAAATTACACTAAATGATGACAAACTTTGGTTCAAATCATTCTAAACCAGCCCCGGTTACATCAATTATAATTATTATACAAATGGTGCCACACAGCTAGGTAGCAGCTTATATCCACTGACTCCTCAGTAAATCTGGGCAAGTATCAATCTTCCAGAACATTGTCAAAATAAGTAAGACATATGAAATATCTCCATGGGCTACAGAAATTAGCTGCCTGAAGCCCAAATACTTTTCTCTGGGATGGTTGTATGAAGATAATGTCAAATTCGGAGATTACTAGTTAAGACCTCCATATAAGGTAACAAGCTTGGTTATCTAGTTTCCCTAGATGATCAGAATAATGTTGGTCAGTTCAAAAATGATAAGCTGAGAAGGGACAGCTGACAATGACTGAAGAGGCAGCAGAATCAACTTAGTCTAAATGCTTCTGGTGTAGGGGAAATGATTTGATGCTTGTCAGTGTGACTCTAGGATATTAACATTTTCTGTCTCATTAAGTCTGTTCATGAGAGAAGGAACATGTACATATCCTTCGGGAAGTTTTCTACCAAAAATCATTCCAATGAAACCTAACAATTTATTATAGTGTTTCATGTGCTGAGTAATGAATAAATTACTAATACTATTTATTAGGTATGCATCAGAAAAGAAATAAATTTATGTGGGACACTATTTAAGAGGCTGTAAATATGAAGCATGATTGTACATTAAACATATTATTGTAGAATTTGGCCAAAAGCAATGCTTACATAAGTACTTGTAAAGAAGAATTTAAAAGTTTAGAGAATTGTCTTTGCTACACTGAAAAATGTCAATTTTGATTTTTTTTCCTCTCTACAGTATTACTTCACAATTAGAGGAACATTCATAGTTTGAGCAAGTTTGGGCCAAGAGTATGAGGAGCCTGAGAATCTAGGCTTCCTGCAGGGTCAAATGTTATTGTAGTAGCAGGTGATGGCTGTTACAGTGTAGCATCGACACTCAATTCCTTTTAGCTCTGGGATGCAAGGTTTAGGAGAGCACGCATCACTCAGTCCTGACTGTCTCCTCCAAGTCTAAAGTGACTAGACTCCAGAGTCACAAAGCTTAAAAATAAATGAGGAAAGTCTGAGAGCAAGTTGTACCTTTGATTTATAGCCCTGCGAATCTAAGGATCTCAGGACAGAAGAAAGGGAGCTTCCAAGGGGCATGCCTACCTTTTTTCTATCAAAGTCAAGTCTAGAAAAATAAACCGTCAGACTCCAGTTTAAACATTCCAGAAACTCTTACTCCCATTGTAAATAGGCTTTTTATAAAAGTGTGTGTAGCCTTACATTTCCCCAGCAAATCATATTTTCCTAATGATTGTCTCTTCACGCATGCCCTGATCTCACTAAGTATTCATCTTTGCTGATCTTCAGTCTTTTGGGCTGATGTCTGCTGCTCCTACTTGCTTTCCTAAATAGTTAGTAGTGACTGATCTTTAACAAACCATTAAATGAACTGAAAAACAAGAATGAATTAATCAAACACAAATTTTTTTAAAAAAACTTTTAATTCCAATGAAGAGTTTACTCCTCCCATTACGGGCACTGTGAATTTGCACATTATCATCTTTCTTTTCTTTTCTTTTCTTTTTTTTTGTCTTTTTGAGACAGGGTCTCACTATGCAGTTTAGAATGGCCTTGAGGGCTGGAGGTACAGCTCAGTGGGCTAAGTGCTTGCCGCTAAGCACTATGGCCCTGAGTTCCATACCCGGTCCTGGAAAAAAAAAAAAAAAGAATGGCCTTGAGCTCACTTTGTGCTGGTCTCAAACTTGCACGGATCCTCCTGCCTCAGTCTCCCTCCCAAGTGCTGAGATTATAGGCGTGCACCACCACACCCAACTCATCTTTCTTTGAAATACAGTAAGCTGATGACTGGTACTCTTCACACAAAAGTCACCTTAACCAGCTCCCTAACAAAAATGAGCTGCAGACAAGTTGAGATGTGTATTTATAAACACAATGTTACTATTTTAATTATATATAAAAAGAAAGAATTTCCATTTTAAATCTAAAGACCTACAATATTTTCTCTAAGGTATGACAATTTAAAAATGTATTAGTTTTGAATTCTAGTCTATGCAATTCCTTTGTCTGTTTTAACTAGAGCAATTTAATATATTTAAAGGGTTGATTTTGTTACTTCTATAAGAAAAACATAGGCGTCCTTATAATCACAGAAGCAGTGCTCTCCCTACCATAACTTGAGTGGGGACTGAGTCCACCATGACTTCCCCCTAGAATTGAATAACTGATTGAAACTCCAAAGTAGGAGACAATGTTACACAAAACCAGGCAGTATCAGGATCTGCTTTGCCAGACTTGTCTCCTGTCACTCCACCCAGAATGCTCCCCGTCCTCTAAGCTGGACTACTTGAGGATCTCAGAATGGATCCACTTTGTGTCCATGCCTTACAGCGCTCTTTTCTCCTTGAGAGTAGAGCTCCACCCATTGCCCCCACATTTTATGTGAGGCTGGACCCCACAAGTCATTCTTAGTACATAGGCCCACCTTCCTCTCACAAAGTAGATGTGATCCTTGAATCCTGTTACTTTCCAAAAACAAGGAAAAAGGGAAGATGGGAGGGAGAAAAATAGAGAATTTCCTTTAGTACTTCCTACCATTCAGAAACTACTATGGCAGAGAACTACTATGCGAGGCAAAACATTTTATTTATTCATTTGCTAAACATCCCCTCCTTGAAGGCACATGCTATGTCTTATCTATCCCTCTTTATATTCATTGAAGTATATGGAACTATGTCTGACATATAAACAGAACTATATGCTTATTCTTCATTAAGTATCAAAGAGCACGGAATTCAAGTAAAATTTCCAATCCCATCTTCTGTATAAGAGAAAAGTTGATGAAGTGCCAAAACAACAAGGAAATGACTAGGGAAACAGGGAACATTGTTCTGTGTAGTTCACTCACTGGCCCCTCATTGTTGTCAAAGCAATGAGTAAAAATTAGATGGAGGAAGCAAGGACTCCATCTAGGTGCTTACCCTGCATTTAGCCCAAAAAAGTCAACGTTCAAACACCATAAATAAGGGTGCATTCTGCACAGAGTGCCGGTTGTACTGCCTCATTGATCTCAATGTCTCATTACCTGAAAGCTCCACTTATAGCAGTTCTGTTGTCCATGTACAGTCAAAGAAGGGTGTAGAAGGGTTCGAAATAACCAATAAAAAGTGAAACAGAAAGGGCTGGGGATGTAGCTCTGGGCAAAGGCTCTGGGTTAAATCAGTGGCAGCACAAAGAAACAAGAAGAAAGAAGAGAGGCTGGGAGGAAAAGGAGTGGGAAGAGGAAGAGGAGGGAGGTACAAGAGGAACAGGAGAGGAATAAGGAATAAGGGAGAGGGTGAGGATCGGGGAGGGAGAAGGAGGATGAGAAAGGGGAAGGGGAGGAGGAAGAGCAGGACTGGAAAGCTGGTGCCAGAAGCTAACTTCATATCCACCTTGCTCCTCATCTGTAACTTTGGCCCCTCCTATCCCATATCTTTTCACTATGTTTTTACATCCTGTCCATCAGCTCAGGCCTGGTTAAAAAGCCACCTGTCCACAAGACCTTCACTGATTGCCGCAGCTAGCAGACAACTCTCCTCTCACTGCATTTGACAGCAACCATCCTAAGTACCATTGCATGCGTTCTAGGTGAGAACTAACTGGTGTTAATTAACTGGCGCTAATCATTATAATTTATCTCTCTTACTTAACCATAAGCAAGTTGAGAACGTAAAACGTTCTGAGGCATCAATGTATTCTTCGTGCAACCTGGTAGAGCGGGTAAAAAATAAATGTTCAGGTTATCTTCCAAAAATATAATTTCAAACAAGAGCATTCCCATAAAAACAACTGTACTCCTTGGTTTTTTTGAACATTGATGATCAATGAGTATTTTGTAAGTTTAAAAACTAGTAAATTGTTAGTTATCTGTAGAAGGAAAGAGAGAGCCCAAAGGGCTGGGACACTAATGAGAAGGCAGGAAAGGTCAGTACAAGAGAGTCGTACCGGTGTTACTAATTTATTACTGGGCACCTACCTTTGTAAATACATATGTGGGCCAAGAGAACTCCAGGCTTCTCCACAGGCTAGAAGAGAACTGGTAAAATGCTGTACTCTGAGGATTTGGTCAGCTCTGGACCAACCAAGGGTTCTAACCAATCTGGGAAAGGTCCTTCGTTCTAGACACACATGGGCTTAAACTACACTGTAGCAGGGCTAAATGCCCAGGCCAACTCCATAACCAGACTGATGCCCTCATGTTCCACAGGGAAGAAATACTCTAAGACCAATTTATCAAGAGGTAGTTCTAGCAACAAAAAGGAAAGCCAAGACTCCTGAATGTAAGTATCAGTTGTCTCTAAGTAGCCCAACGTAATCTTTAGAAAATCACTCAAACAGAACTACTTAATTCCTCAGTGTGTCAGTTTTCCTGTCTGTATGTAAAGTAAAAAATTAATAGTTTACATATATCCAGAGTTGTTATGTATTGAAAGTTTATTGCATAAATGCTTTTTTTAAGTAAAAAGGTATTTATACACGTATAAAGTGTTATCATTTTTATATATCTTTATCATTTAATTATTTATTCCAGAGGATAAAAAACAAGATATAATTAGCTACCTTATGTTCAAGGGTTAATAGTGTTTGTTTAGTACTGAGCTGATGTAACTGCTGCATTATATTCAGATAATCTTCAGTATTAACTTTTAGTATCGGGCTGCAGATATAGCTCAGTGGAGTAAGTGCCTGCCTGGCAAGCATAAGGTCCTGAGTTCAATCCCAGTACCGTAAAAAAACAAACAAAAAATTTTAGTATCTAGAATAAATATCTAAAGACAAAGAATCCCTGGATTCTTTGTTAATGTTCTCATAGCATTAGCAAAAACATACCTTACATCTAATTACACAGGTTAGCATGTGACAATATTGTATACTGCATTAATTCGGATAAGAAAAGGTGCTGAGCTCCCAGAAGCACTGATCATACATGACTTATAAATAGAGCACTGAGAAACTCTTAAGACCCAAGTTTGTCACCAAATTTGTGACACTTGGTTTTTTGTGTATAACTCTATAAACTGTTTCTGTAAAATTGTAATGTTAGCATATCTCTACTGTTTCAAAGATAGCATTCTATGAACTTTTTTATATGTACAAAGGCCTTTGGTTTGACTCATAAACATCACAGAGAAATTCAGCTCCTTACCAGCCTTTCAAGGTATATCTTTGATAGAAAATAGAATTTTCTGATTTATTTGCTATGGTTCCAATGTAAAGGATAAGATCAAAGAGTCACATATGGTACCCAGAGCCAAAAAGTTCAGCCTAAAAAGCAGCTAAAATTAAGTCTTGCTGCTCAACTAAATAACATTTGCTTTATTTCAGGCCCCATCAATAAGAGGTCTATATAGAAGAGCTCATGGCTTAGACCAAACAAGAGTACGTTCCTTAAGTAGCAGTCCTTTGATTTCCATTTAATTCCTACTTTAAACCATCCTGCACTATCTTATCATTATCCTGGCCTGCCTTTCTTCCAAATTAAAACATTCAATGCCCAGTAAGTAACAATGCAAAAAAGAAAACACCAGTTTGAAATGGCCTTGTGAGCTGAGCTGTTTCCAAACCTAAGCAAGTTTTACTTATGGGGATGTCATGCAAATTACCTTCCCAGGAACACTAGCTCAATATTTAATTTAAACAACGCTATTATCTACCCCTTTGCCATCTGGTCATTTGATGGGATGATTAGATGCCTGAAGGTGTTTCATAACTTCAATAAACACATGTACATGTTTTCCCACAGAGATGGATAGGGGACTCTTTTGGTTGTATTGAAATGGGTAATGATAATTAAAGACTAGCATTTCAACAAAGCCTTAAGAGAAAAAGATAAACTGAGATAAAATTAAGAAAAGTTATCAAATTACCTAAGAACAATCTCAAAAAGGACTAAATGAAAGGAAACTTCTGGATGGATTTCACATTTCCAATGAAGTTCAGGATCAGATGTTCTTATTTATATATTTTTTTAAATCAGAGCACAGTAGAGACATGAGTTACGTATAAATCAAGGCACAGGGACTGTGCCAAGTGCCTGCTATTCCTTTTTTCTCATAGTTTTAAAGAGAAAATATGCTTTTGGCCACCATCTGTCACCTGCATTCACAACTTTTGGAGCGCTCTCTTCTCTCCTACTCCTGACTTCCTATCTTTGTAGTGATCCTTCTGTAATACATAATACACACTATCTTCAAAGTCTTCTTTCTTGAAATGTTCTTTCTGAGAGGATCACTAGCATTCTGAAAAGTTTATCTTAAAACTATACCTAGATTAAAAACCAAATATTGTGTATTATGCATAGGTGGTAGGTACCAAATGAATAACGGTACCATTTGCATGAATAATGTTCAGTCATAATGTCTTGTCAATGGCTCTTCAGCTCTCAGGATGCTCATGATAAATTGCAATTGTCATGGAAATCAAATGATAAATCACACTGTATCATGCTGAATATGAGCCTATGGTTCTCTAACCAATGGAATTCCTCCTTTCTCTGAGAAACAGAAATGCACAAAGAATTGCACATCAGGAGTGGCTAAGAGAATGAGTGGATGATAGCGGTTCAAATGTATAACCTTTAAAAATGTAAATGAAATATGTTTTGTCTATAGCAGATATATATGAACAGAATATTTATATGTGTAAATACACATACAAATATAAGTGCTGTGTATGGTTAGAACCATATTTGCTCTCTGGGAAATGTTCAAACTCAAGTAATATGATGCTTCTTACTGGACCAAAAGTTAATGGGAAAAAGTCATTTGCTAAGAATAAGATCAAAAGAATTGCCATGTCAGGGGCTCAAACAGTTGAGCATCTCGAATAAGACCTTTTTGAACTTGCAAATCATAAGAATATGATTCTTATGATTCTGGTCCAGTTAGAGACACCGAATTCTTTATCTTGTCCACCTATGGTAGACACTTGCATACAGCCCTTCAATGTCAGAAGTACCCACCTGGAGTCTGTTCAGGTGTCCCACCGAGAGCTGGAGCAGACTGCTCTTGCCTGGTCAACCTCACAGCTTAAAAATCAACAACAACTCTATTTAAATAAGCATTACAGACAACTTGAGCCTAGAAAACATACTCAGTGCTAATTGAATTGGATGCTAGGAGCAAGTTTGATTTTCCTACTTATAACTAACATCACATAAAAGATGTCTATGCAAGAAAAGTTTTGTGGTTTTATTTGGATCTTAAGAAGACCCCTTCAATGCTACTCAATTCTTAATCTTCAAAACTGCCATGTGAATCAATTAATAAGAAATAACAATAAATAAATTTTATATCCCAAACTGATTAGTTAGGTTATAAACAAGCTGTGAAACTCATATAAAAATAATAATTTATTTAATCTAGGTATTGGTTTCTAGGATCTGAGCTTTTCTCACACTACTATCATGTGATAGTCATTTATTCTTAAATGACCACCTTAATTATCTCTGCTCCCTGGAAAAAACGGGTTATCAATTACTTGAAGGACTTTACTGACTCTTCAAAATTTCAAAATACCACATTCCCATAGTTTGTCATAAAACAGAGAAAATGTAATAAATCAAATGAAATCATATGTATGATTCAATAATGGTTATAAGGCTCTTTTCTAATAAATGCCAATGAAAAAGCAAGCCTTTTCATTTCTGACAGGATAAGGACAATGTCTTAAGTGTTATTTTATTAGTTTCAAAGATGTCATTTAAAGACTGAATCCTTTAATGGCTATGTTAGTGATATATTTAAATATATTCATTGATTAACATGGTGATTCAGTTAAGAATTTTTAATTACTTGTTACTCATGCCATTGTGAAACATTATCTAGTCCTTGCTAATTTAAGGAAAATTTTATTCTCTTTAAAAGTACAATAAAAAGTAAAACCTTTATAAAACAAGTATATATGAAATTTCCTTTCAATCAACAATAAAGCTTATTTTATTTATAAATTATCTAGTGAAGTTGGGTAAAATCCAACTTCTCAACCTGATTTTTATTTTTCAAAAACAACCATTATTGGTTTCTCTGGGAGTTTATATTGCTGCTTCTAGAAAAGAAAATGCCTTCTTAATTTCAATACTACCTCTTAGCCACACAGGTCTTGTTATTCAGAAAGCACTTGTTTGCAAGGTTGATGTGCAAACATTCAGATTCTAAAACTGAGGGGCAAATTTTTCTTCTAAGTTTCATGCCACTCATCAGTGGATATGCTGCCTTCTACATTTCAAAAGAATCTATTGTTGGATCAAGATTTTGCTACACCCTCCAACTAGAAAGGTTTCTTCATGACACTTACACCCCAGGATGATTTTCTAGGGAATCTGAAAGCCAAGCTTGTTGAACAAGCTCAGTTTGCTAAATCTGCTATTCTCTGTGAACATTCAACAAGACAAGTCAGCCTCAGAAAGACATTAAACAAATTTAATGAAAGAAGATACTCAACGAATTTTGGAGGTCAGGGTCTCAGGGAGGGAGAGTGCCCTCTTGGATTCTACGGGCCCTTTCACACTGTCCCTCAGAGACCGCACACTCTTCTGGCGGTTCCTTGCAAAGCGAGCCCTCTTGATCTTCCACAGCGCAGCATCACTCAGGTTAGCAACATTGGTCCTCACAGCAGTGATAGCTTTTGGAAAGGAATTAAAAAGGTTATCATTTTCCTTTCCTGGCTATGTCACAAAGCCAGTTTCAAATAATCCATCCGTATGCAGTTTCAGTATAAAAAGACATCTTGTACTGATGTGTGAGTTATCCATCTCTTTCTGTAATGAATCTTACCTAAAGAAAATCATGACTGTATTCTACCACCATGATCTATCATTTTTCTGTTTAGACCACAAAATTAAATTATTTAATTTTATAATCTTTTCCCCATCCATTTAGAAATATAATCAAATGATTAGCAAATACACAAGGGTATGCAGGTTGCAAAATATATCTCACAAAACTGCTGCCAAACATCAGAAACATAATGATTGAATAATATTTAAGGATTCTACAGTCACAAATGTTTATTACAGGCCTTCAAGGAAATGAGAATTCAAATTTTGGAGTATTAGAATATACTAAAATCCATGGATTAGTGTAAGAGATGTTCAATTAAAAATTTGATGAATTGAGTACATGAAATCAAGAAAGACATCATCCTCCATATGAGAAATTAAATTACATGCCAAGTGTCTTCTGCTTACCTAACAAGAACAACAGGAAACATGGCTGTTTACAACAAAATCTTTGTTCTACTTACTTGTAGGAAAAGGAAATTCTTTGTTACAGTCCAAATGTAGCTGAGCTTCCAAAGAAAGCGTTTCAAATCTATTGACAAAGAACTCCCAGCTCAAAGCAGGAATATCTTGCTTAAGAAAATGCAACAGTAAAAGCTTGCTCAATATTGTGGGTCTGTCTTTAACCACAGTATCAAACTGAAAGTCAAGACAAAGACACAGACCCTGGGAAAGAGAGGAAAGAAAGAAAATCAGATATAAATATCTAAGATACTCCAAAGATAATATACCATAGACAGTCCATGAAACAAAGCAATCTCCTCCATCCATACTTACAAGTAAAATGATCCAATTGAAATATTTTTAATGGAAAGCTTTTGTAGGAAAAATTCAGAAAAACTTCTAATTGTAGAATATCTTTTGATTTTTTATGTTATTGATTTTTTAGTGCATTAAATAAGTACTTAATCCAAATATCCCAAAACCAGATTATCTTTTTTAATGCCTATAGTTTCCAGTAAGAGAAGCATTCTTTTAAAGCTACATTTTAAAACATTCAAGAAGATGGCCTTTAAATTCCATTTCTATCCTAAATAATATAATTCTAAAAGAAAGTCATCTTGTCTTGGAATGTGAGTGGAACAGGGATTGTTAAAAAATGAAAGTTGGGATGGATGGAGCATCCATTTCTCTAATCCATTTGTCTAATATTCCCTCTCTTTCTAACTGGCTGAAATTAAAAAACTATAATTCACCTAGCCATCCCATTTATTCATCTATCATCTAATGAATGCCTCCCGTATTCCAGGCCCTGAGAAAGGTTAGGACATACTATAGCAGGTAAGACAACAGAGAGGACTGTCTGGAAGACAAATAGGGGTTTTATAAGTCAAGGCATGCTACAGGTAGCACAGCCCTCCCCTTTATCAGATCCTGAACAGTTTGTCTTTGCTTATAGGTATTAAAATATAGGAAGAACTCTAGTACTTAGAAACCAGTGTGAACACACACACACACACACACACACACACACACACAGAGTTAAAAATTTAGACTTTATTATAAGTCAGACCTGAATTTGTTCTGCTTACTAGCTATATGACTCTTTGACTCTTAAAAAGTTACTTTACCTTTCTAAACTTCAGGTTCTCTATCTGTAATATGCGAACATAAAAAGGTTATTGTATGGATTGAATAAAGTAACATGTGACAGTACTCTTTTAATACACTTCCCTGGCAACATAATATCTATTTGGCAAATATTAGCTCTTGCCATTATTATTAGTTTTAATAAGAAAGTAAAATAAATTGATAGCAAAGTAGAAAAACAGTAGAGGTTCTACTCTTGGTTTTCTCACTAACTCACTTTGGTAAGTTACATTCTCTCTCTGAGATCCTATTTATCACTTATAAGTAAAACCACACAAAAGATAAATATATCCAGGTCTCATAGTTCATGTCTCTGGCTTTAATGTGTGACATTTCATTTTGGCAGCACATTACCTTCTCATGTTTTACTTTGATTATACTGTGGTTCATCTAATTTCTCTTATAATTTAGGTTTTAATGACTAGATCTGTCACCCTCATTTAAAAATGTATCATACACACACACACACACACACACACACACACACACAAGAAGTTATATAATAATTTTATCCATCCAAAAGTGATATGAACATATGGACAAAGACTGAAATGAAAGTACCAATAAAGGGATCTTTTATGAAAGTATAGGTCTAGGATTCCTTTTCCAATTTAAAATTTTCCACTGCATAGGGAAAGCTTCTGGCAAAGAAGCTCTTTTTGTGTTTTGTTTTCATGATAACTTAGTAACATGTATGTGAACACACACACACACACACACAAATTTTCACTGTTATCATAATCAATATAATGTATTTACATGATGTTGTGTTCTAAATGCTTGCATCCCCCCCAAAAAATGCATGTTGAAATCTTACCCCTTGATGTATACTATTAGGAGATGAGGCCCTTAAGAGATGATTAGGTCTTGTGGGCAGAGCCATTCTGAATGCTGCTGGAGTCTTTATTTAAAAGAAAAAGATCTCAGACACAGGGAAAGGCACTACGCCTGAGCCAGAAAGTGAGGGCTTCTCCAGACACCGAATCTGCCCACACCTTTTTTTTTTTTGCGGTACTGGGGATTGAACTCAGGACCCTGCGCTTGCTAGGCAAGCGCTTATTCAACTGAGCTATATCCCCAGCCCCTGCCCACACCTTGATTTTGGCCTTCCTACCCTCCAGAACTATGCCAAATAAGTTTCTATTATTTTATTAGCTGTTGTGCCTGTGGTATTTTATTACAGCAAAGCTAAAAGATAAGAAATTTGGCGGTACTGGGGATTGAACTCAGGACCCTGCGCTTAGCTAGGCAGGTGCTTATTCCACTGAGCTATATCCCCAGCTCCAAAGATAAGAAATTTGAAAATTCATTGATTCAGTGGTGCTGACAGGGACATCTGCAAAGCAAATAACATTCATCACACGTCACCTGCAATGCTGGCCTCTTTATGGTGTCGAGCAGGAGGCCTGCCCTAGTAGCCACTGCTGGGTTGACATCTTCCACGGCTGTCAGAAAGCAGCAGAAGGCATGTGCCAGGGAGTACTTCAGGAGGTGGTTTTTGGTCACTGAGTGAATATCCAGAAATCTACAAATTACAGCAACTTTTTCCACTGCAATGTAAAATATAGAGGACAAAATACATGTATGTATATATGGACATTTATTTAGATAGTCGGAAAACAGAACCCACAGGAAAAGTTGAGCAAGGTCCCCACATGGCTTAAATACCAAAAGGAAGTTCTCCTGCCACCCTCTCTAGTGTTCAATCTTATCTGTGCAGCAAAGACTGTTTCCATTCAGTGCAGTAGTTTCCTGTCAGGCAACCTTGACAGTTATCTTTCAGACTTTTACAAAGTCTTTTTGTTTAGCTTTCCACTACATTTTAAACTGCTCAAAATACTGTTCTGCTCATTTCTGCTACCAGTCCATGGAAACTCTGCAGAACACCAAGGAAGAAAAGGAGTGAACACCAGGTCTGGCTCTAGTTTCTGGGTTTCTACAGTACTCCCAGTACATTAAGTTGTAAAATGACAGATGAGACAGATACTTCCGGGGACTGCAGAAGCCATATAATATTTCTTCTAATATATATTTTTGCTGGATAAATTTCTACTTATTCTGTAAATCTACACTAAATTATTCCAGTCATCCTTAAAGCATGGCCTTGCTTAACTTAGCTAATAAAGCAATATGGTTCCATGTGAATTACGACGTTCCAGAGCTGGGGATATAGCTCAGTGACACAAGCGCCTGCCTAGCAAGTTCAAGGTCCTGATTTGGATTCCCTGGGCCAAAAAGAAAGAAAGAATTAAGATGTTCTAGCAGCCAGGATATTCTTTCATTCTTTTCTGCTTTTGGACATTTTATCATCTTTGAAGAATTTGCTACTGAATGTCTATCTGCTCTGTAAAGTCCATTCTGATCTTTCCATCCCGTGATCACCTATAGAAATACCACTTATTCACAAATTATTGATTTACATAAAGTATTTATGTGCTCATCTATAGTTATATGACAGTTGTCTTTTGGTGGTCTTAAATTATAGATGTACCTTCTATAGTTTGTCAGCTTCTTGTATGTTTATATTTGGTCTCAGCAATTACATTGAAAGGCCTTGAGAACAGGAATCTTCTCTCACACTTCTCTTTATGGCTCCCAAAGTGCCTACTACATATGGTATTTATTCAGTAAATACATGGATTTGCTTATCAAAAAATATTTAGTAAGCATGCACACACATAACTAAGAAACTGTCTTAGGTATTTGGTGGGAGGAGATGGAAAAATGGAAGACTAGTCCTTCACAATTCTTGACTTCAAAGTCAAACTGACTAAAAGAGACAACTATAGCTACAACATAATATAAAAAGCTATAAATGCCTCTCCTGAAATATAAATAAAATGCTCTGGGAGAGCAAGGAATAAAGAAACCACTTTCCATTAAGGGGACCTTGAAGGTGGAATTCAATGGTAGTATTTGAAGGAAGATCAAAGGAAGATGCCATTGGAACAGCACCTTGAAGGAAAGGAGATTTCAGATGGGGATCACAGATGGCAAAGGCATGGATGAAGGGAAGCAGAAAGCAATGGGGAAGTAGCAATGAAAGGTACAGAAATAAGTGTGGGAACTGTGTAAACAGACCCAGACTATGGGAGGCTTTGCATGTCAGGGAAGCGGTCAGAATTTTATTCTCTAGGAACTGAAAACCTATTAACATAATCAGAGCTATGATTCAGCAGAACAATCTAGCAATAATCTAACTCTTAACTGGAACAAAAAAGCATAGTTAAATATTTGCCCACTTTATTTGCTTTTAAATACTACATTCCCTAAAATTGTTGCAAATACCATATAGATTTTTGCTAGAAAATTATACTGTACTACTATATCTAATTCCCTAAAACATCATGTACTATCATATAAATAAACTAGTCCCTGAATTTCATGTGAGCATCCAAAAGCAAGCTTCTTCTGAAGTGCTCAAACATTAGGGAACCAAACTATAAGGTGTAAAGTTAACTGACTGGGTAAAATTTCCATTTCTGTACCAAACTTTTAAGACACTCAAATACATGGAACTGTTCTGATGAGCTACACTCTGGCCTGCTGACCCTGAAGATCGGGGTGACAAGTGAGCCAACGGATGTGAGGCTAAGGGGACACACCCAAGTTCCTTTATCATTGCCTTCCTCTGAGAATTTGCCATTCCGTGTATATATTCATCACTTCAGCAGACTTGGTCCCTGATGACCCTCATGTGACAAACCACAAGTCTTCTCACAAGTCACTGAATCGCCTGGAAAACTTGTTTAAAAGCCTAGATCTCTGTCCTCACTGCTCCCCACTAAGATTCTGATTCTATTGGTCTAAGGCGAAACCAAATAATTTGCATTTTGACAAGTATCCCAGTAACAGGTAACCCAGTAGGTGATTTATAGTCCAAGCTAGAACACAGTTTGGAGCCAAGCAAAGGTGCTGTTACTATAAGCTGAGTAAGAGGCATAATTATACCTAGACAAACATGGAGGATCATCACATTTAAGGACAACTCTGCAAAATACTGTTAGCAAGGACATTCTACCAAGTGGAACCAGCAAAGAACATCAGAAAGCAGAAAGCCCTTTAAAAAAAGAGAAAAAAAGAAGGCCAAAAATGGATGTCAAAATTAAGATATCTGGTTTACCTTATGACCAAAGAATTCTTAAACTAATACAGAAGTACCTGCTTCAAACCTCATCTTCCAGTCTTTGCTGTTGAAATTGCCATTTATGATTGTCCAGAAGATGTCAGCACCATGAGGAAGTGACAGAGCATGGAGAAGGAGAGGGACCGCTAATGAAGACAGCTGGGAGAACTCAGACTTGACGACTCTCCACAGGCTGGGGAATCAAGAAGCAAAGTAGCTACAGTTATTGTAACCTTTACTGAAATATAATTGTATTGTCTTAATTTATGGTAATGGAGTTAACAGGCAGTTGGCAGGGATGTTTTGGTAAAATTACACTCACACACAAGAATATACTCTTCTAACAAACATTTCCTATGCTCTGTGCAGTACATTTTTTAAAAGACTTACTTTTTGTATGTATATACAGGGTAGCTAACAGTTGTACTACTGTCTTCTATTGCTTTACTGAAAGGAACAGTTAATGATTCCTGGTTTGATCATTATTTCATGTCTCTACTTGTTTTCCTGAGAAACCACTTTGAAGGCATCAATAGTAATACAACAACCATTGTTAATTTCCTACCACTTTGCCTGTGACTCTGTATTGTTTGTGTTATTCTTATGCTATTTTGTAAATGGATGTCTGTTAATATGTTTTCTTCCTTTATTCTTAAAATATTTTTAAAAAGACTTACTTTTATGTAAAAATGCAGAAAACATTAAACATCACATTTGAACATTGAGATTAAAAATTGCACAGTATAAATTTCAACATATAAATGAACAATGACTGTTAAATAATACAAAAAATTAACATTAGTTATATGGAGGTGATAAGTAATTTTAAAATTTTTCTTATAGTAGCTATCTGGAAAGTTTTGTTGGTTTTGCCTGCTCAGCCCTTTTTATGGCAAAGGAAAATTCTTTCTATTAGTAACAACCTCTCCAAGACCTGGCAGGATTGTCAATCAGCTCCCCACCTTACCTGTCACATAGGTAAACACAATACACAGGTGAGGCAAAGTACTTCAATACCCCCAACAGAGCGATTAGTCGATGAATGGACATACAGTGCAAGCATGAGAATGTCTGAATTTTTTTTTTTCAGGGAACAACATAGTCCCTGGGGGAGAGAGGCTCTCCCTCCTTCTGAAATCTGAGGAACAAAGAGCAACATCAGTCAAGGGGTACCAGGGATCCTTTCTCTCACCTCTCAGGGTCAGCCTGCCTGGGGAGAAGCCAACTTTTTAAAAAAAATTTAACAGCTCTTAAACAAGAAGCCAAAACTTAGTTCTGTGTAACAAGCCAAGACAGACTTGTGCTAAATGATAGGGAAGATGGAGATGGGAGAAAAGGGGGTGCACACACATGGGGGGGGAGACAGAGAGAGACCCACAGAGAGCGACAGACAGAGCGAGAGACAGAGGCAGACCCAAGAGAGTCCTCCGGCAGTATCCTGCACCTTAGCAGGCTTAAGCTAATTCACTACCAAGGACTACCATAGTAATTCTGAATATAATGTAATATGTTGGCTCCAAAATTTCTTATTTAGTCATTTACAGCACACCTTTTGTTTATTTTCATTGCTCTTTGGTTTGGTTTCTCGTGGCTCCAAAGTTAATGTTAGAGTCAAAATTATTTGTGACTTTAAAAAGTTTTTACTACACCACTAAAAGATGGACATAACGACAGGATACCTCCATTTTGCAGAGGTACAAGTTACTAGATTTGCTTGCTGGTCAGAAGACTTATTAGCATTAGAGAATGAAAAGGAGAAATTTTCAAACACCATATGCTTACTCTGAGCAATAGAGGTCGGACAAGTATGGATCTAATCCCAACCCTGTCGTTAATTAGCTGTATATCCATGTGCAAATTTTTCAACTCCTCTGAATTTGATTTCCTCCCAATGCAGACTCTTTTTAATGAGATGGTGCAAGGTGCTTAGCACACAGTACGTATTCAAAGACCTTGAGCTACTATCACCATTGTGAGGATAGGGATGATGATGCTTCCAGAGTACACAATAGGTCCTACGAAGAAGGCAAAGGAAAAAGGAGATACAGTCTGTCCCTTCGTGGAACTTTCAATTCAGTTGAAGGAAGCAAATCATATACAGTTCCACTAAAAAACCATCTCAGTGACAAAAGCCTGGATTGGGCCTGTCTCTTTGGCTTTCCCTGTTCTCTAAAGGACTCTGACTGCACAAGAGGAAGAACATCCTTTCCTCAGATCTCTTTATTGTCCATGATGGATTTTTTGTGATCGTGCTTTGAGGAAAAAACCTAACTGTGTACCCCCCCAAGTTGGATTGGAGGTCCATGGCACAATAATCCACTTGATCTCAGTATATTTTTGGTAGGGGCTATTTTAGCAACAAAAGTCTGCCCATCTAGAATTTCCTAGTACTAATGGAGCAGCTACCAAACTCCTGTTTCCACGGATTTTGCCCAAATGTGTAGCTTGTCTGATCCTCACTCTGAACTTTCAGGTCATCCCTACTCTTCCCCACTCCCAGGCCAGCCTTCTCGGTCTTCCCTCAGCTCCATCCTTCTATTGCACACCTAGAATCCCCAGTTTATTATGGAAAACTTCTGCAGCTTCCACACTTTTCCTATTGGATGCTTCTGTAATGGGTTAAGTGGTGTCTCCCCAAAATTCAGGTCTACCAGGAACCTCAGAATGTGACTTTACTTGGAAATAAAGTATCCATAGATATAACTAGTTAAGATGAGTTCATGCTGGATTAAAGCAAGCCCTAAATCTAACGATGAGATGCCTGTATAAGAAGAGAAGACACACAGGAAAGATCGCCATTTGACAATGGAGGCAGAGGCTGCAGGGATGAAACAACAAGCCAAAGAATGCCAATGACTGCCCACCAGAAACTTCAAGACAGGCAAAGAACCTTTTCCCCCGATGTCTTCAAAGGGACTGTGGCCCTGCTGAAACCTTGGTTTCAGACTTCTGGCCTTCAGACTATAAGAGAATAAACACCTTTTGTTTTAACTGTCTTAGTGTGCGGCAGCTCAGGGGTAATGAATACAACTTCCCCTTCCTCATTGTGGCTGAAACGTGATATTTTCCTGATAATGTGGCTTCCCCTTCACCCTTCAGTGAGTCTTCCCTTCAGTCTTCATTCACTCAGAATGATTTTTATTTCCCAATACTTCCTTTAGGCCTCTCACCAACCTCTTCCTTTTGAAACCCATAACATCCATTTCTAGGGCCCACTCTCCTTTTCTGGGTGAAGTGAGCACCTTGTTCGGTCTTCCTTCTCACAAAAGCCTCTCTTAACATCTTAGTGTATCAAGCTCTGCCCTCATAGATTCCTCACCTCCTCATGCAGTTCCCTGTATCTCTTCTCTGTTGGACGAGTTGCTGGCCTGACCTCTCTAAGGCTGAAAACACTCAACTTTCCCCTCTGCTCCTGACGGAGACTCCTCGTCTTATTTTCTACAACCTTCTCCCAAGCATCAGTTCTTCTGGTTTCACTTGCATCAGTCTTAGACTGGATTTCAGAGTCAGCCATTTCATCACTTGGAAAGCCTTTCCTCTGGCCTTCTTCCATAATCAAATCACTGACCCTGGACCCTGGATAAACCCACTACCCATCTCTCACCCACTCTGAAGCCCTAAGCACTCTAAGGAAAAAAAAAAAACCTCCTGCTGACTGGGTCCACTACAAACGGATGCTGGGTATCTTCAGCTAGGCCATGGAGCAGGCAATTCTGTGACTGCTTCTTGTTGACAGTCTGCTGCTTTCCTCACGTGGGCTGCTGCATTGCTGTTTCTATGCTCCTCAACCCGAGTTCTATCTTTCTCTCTCAGAGGAAAACACTGGCACTTATTATTCTTAAGGTTTCAGTCACCTGTTCAACTCCGTTCACACCCGTTTGTCCTTTCCTCAGAGCGCCTCTCCTGTAGAGGAAAGAGCACTACTTCCCTCCTCCTCTCTACCTTTTACACTTGGCCACACTTCCAGGACTTGGTTCCACTTTCTTTTCCCTACCCCTGCTTGCTGGCCCTTTCCCACTGACTATACATTTGTCCAAGTTTTATCTTCAAAATCCTAGATATCCGTTCTCTTTTCCCTTTAAGTATCAGATGTTTTCCTTCCTTTTCTAACAATCTTTTAAGAAAAAAAGTTCTTTCTGTTTATATGCCTTAAGTCCCTGCAACTTGCTCTTTGCATGACCTTAAATGCAGATACTTACCAAAGAGCTCTCTCTTCTCTACACTTCTATTAAAGCACAATTCTGACCCTGTTCGCTATTTTAAGGTCTTCTGTGGATGTCCAGGTACCTTTAAAGAAGCCTCCTGTCTTCAAGGCTCTTCACACTTGGGTCCCAACCTACTGCTCCAGCCTCTTTTTGCTATTCCCTTAAAACCATCCCATGCAGAAAAATGGAACCTTAGTATCCTCTAAGTAGGCCTTGTTCATTTCTTCCCCCTTCTTTCTCTTCTTAACATTCTGCTTTCCACAAAATGCCCTACTTGTCTCAAATCTCTGCGAGTCAAAATTCATTACTTTAATGCCCATTCAGATGGTATCTGCTACCAACCATTCATCCCTAACTATTCATCCAGAAGTTACCTCACCCACCTGTGAATTGCGCAAAGTACTCTATCACATTCACTTGAGTTAACAGCGACTTATACACAAAGGATGATCATGTGTCTTAGAGTACTCAGGATCTTGGTCTAGTTTATCCTTACTGTTTTCAGTGTGTTATGGAGGTCACCTCTTCTTTAATCTCAAAAGTAAAACAATTTAAATAATAAAATATGCGGTCACCTCCACTACAGTTAGTGCTCCCCTTCTAAACTGGACTGCAAATTCCCAAGGTGCCTTCTGAGGTAATTATCAAATTATCAACTATCTGTTGACATTTTTCCAGGGTATGTTAGATTTTAAACCATTAACAAGTAAAAAACATAAAATAATCTTTATTTTGCATTTTTTATTTCTGCAGTATCTAGTACTGGTATACTTACATATTACCCAAAATAAAAGTAGTTCCCATTGGCAATTAGGCTGTCCTGGCTGAGCAAAATAACTCAAATGAACTAGTAAATCTTATTCTAACTTTAATTTTCACAACTGAAGGCTAAATTGTAAAGAAACAAAATAAAATATTAGGAAGACATACCTTGCAATCAACATGTGGTCCTGAATGTAGGCTAGAAATTGAGGGTGATCTTTTCTAGCAATGTACAGACATTCTCCATGCAGACAGAGAATCTTCAGGCAATTGAGCATATTAAAAAGAATGTCTGGCTCTTCAAATTTAGCCATTTCCTATGCAAAAAGCCACATAGTTACTAGGTTTTCCAAAACAAGCCAAATATTCAAAAATTTGTTACCAAGCCAAATATTCAAAAATTTCAGAAAGTATACCTGGAAAATGGTATATATTAATCTCAATGTTACTGGAAGCTGTTGGTAGCAGAATTTTCTTTCAGTATCATTCTTTATTGCTGTAAGGAAAGAATTACACAAAGATGAACCTACCTCTTTCTCTTACCATTCACCAACTGACCAAGGTCATGAAACCAAAAGAAATTTTTAAAAAGATACAGAAATTAAAAGAGTAAATGTCCCAAAATGATTGTAAAACACATGTACTACAAACAGGTACTTATAAAATAAAATTTAAATTTAATAAACAGTAATTGTGTGGAGTTTTCATTTGCTCTCCAAATGAGTGTATGTCCCTTGTATGAGGTTAAGCGCAGGAAACCTTACTGTAGGAAGCCTAGCCTCCATTTTCTATTGTGGAGCCCATGGCTCTCCAGACTACCACACTCAGGCCTGCGCCCCCTGAAAGGGCCTGGTGGGGCATCCCTTCCTAACTAAAAGGGAGATAAGCAGGTATTATAGTGTGCAAGTTGATTAGCACCTAAGTAGGGGTATATCACACAGACTAACAAAAAATAAGGGACTTTTGAAAAAGATGAGTATCCTCAGATGAAAAGATCGCTCATACTTTTGTCTTCCTGTGAGTATCTCTAAACTTTTTGTCCTTACATTTTAGAAAGCATTCTACATAAAGGCATGCTTACAGCAAAGAATCCACAGGTTAGCCAACATTAAATGAGTATTAAATGCATTAAATAATAAGCCATTGTAAGTTTTTGCAATTCCTAGAGCCAGAGACAATGGCAGTCAAATCCTCTTGGCCTATAAAAACAGTTTACTGGGAATCTTCCACTAAAAGGTATCTCAAAATCTTGCTGTTAGCACTTGAATCTATTTTGTTCTTGTTTTTGTTTTTATTTTAAAGACAAAAGCATGGAGACATATAAACCAGAATAACACAAAAACAATAGAGGAAATACAAAATTATAGAGAAGATAGTGGGGAATTATCACTGGGTACTGTATCACATAGTGATATCTTTGCATTATTTATCGCATAAACAATAAAGGAAAAACCAAATTATAGAGAATATAGTAGGGAATTAGCACTGGATGCTGTATTACATAATGTTATCTTCACATTTGCTGCTGAGTTTTACAGATGATGGTTCGTTCGATTAATTAATTTTCTTCACCCTCCTCTCCATTATTCTACCACCCAATCAGTCATCTTCCCTATGATAATAACTGTACTTTTGGGTTTATTTACTCCCTCGGGCTCTCACTTTGGGGAGAGACATGGCTGCTTCAAATTATGCTGTAACATACATGGGTGTACACAAATTGCTACGGCAGGAGGTGGAAAAGTACCCATCCTCAAAGACGGTAGATAGGCAGGGAACCAGGTTCACTATGGTAAAGCCCCCATTGACAAGACCTCAAAGTCATCCATCCAGTCGAGGTGGCAGGGTTACCCAGGGATCCGCCAGGCTTCCCCACAGTACAGCATGTCCAGAGGCCCAGTCAAGTATCCAGGGTGACGTTGCTGTGCTGCGGGGGGCCCGGTTGAGTCTGTGGGGTTGCCCCCAGCGGACCACTGGACTCTGCCCCATTGTTGCACTGCCAGAGACCCAGTCCAGGTCTTCAGGGTTCTCATGAAGCCTGGAGGGAGCCCCCTCCTCTCTCAGGCCACTGAGCTCCCCTTCAATACCCCCAGGGACCCCATATAGTGTCTCCCTGCAGGCCACCTATGACTCTTCGGAGGCTGTGTCCATCCAGCTAGAGAACTGGGTCTGCACCCTAGTTCCAGGTCTTCGCCTCCTCCCATCTCTTGATCTCCAGTGTTGCCGCTCCCCACCCCTTGCAGCTGGGCATTAGGTGCACTTACGATGCTGGGCAGAAGTGGCGTGAGATCTCCTCCACCCGTGCTCACTGTGGTGGTCCAGGCTGTGCACTAAGTTTAGTTATTAGTTCTAGAAGAGATTTGGAGGATTTTCTCGGGTCTGCTGTGTGGAGTATGTTGTTGTCTCTTGGACTCCAGGACTGCTGCTTTTGATGTAATTTGTCATTTTGGGTTCATACAAGGTTCATATATGCAAGCAGTATGAAGTTCCTCATGGTGCTCATGGTGTCTCTCCCTGTGGACTGCCAGGGTCTGCCCCACTGAGGCACTATCAGGGCCTGGTCCAAGGTGCTCCCGGAGGCCTGTACTGGTCCCTGGGGTCGCTCCCACGGATTGCAGGGCTCCTCCCCATCACCGTGCTCCCAATGACCCGATTCAGGCTCTCAGGGTTTTTATATAATCCAGAGGGAGCTCTCCTCCCCCCTCAGGCTGTTGAGCTTTGTCAGGGTCCCCAGGGTACCCTCCCATGCCCTCAGTGTCTCCCTGTAGGCTGCTGATGACTCCCTGGAGGCTATTGCCACTCCACCATAGAACCACGTCTGCACTCTGGCTCTAGGACTCCGCCTCCTCTCACCCCCTGATCCCCAGTGCCTTCTCTCCCCTCCTCTCACAGCCAGGCATTGGGTGTATCCACGATGTTGGGCACAAGTGGTGCAGGGTCTCCCCCATCCATGTTTACTGAGGTAGACCAGGATGTGCACTGAGTTCAGTTATCAATTCTAGGAGAGAACTGGAGAATTTTCTCGGGTTTTCTGTGCGGAGTATATTGTTGTCTCCTGGACTCCAGGGCCACCGCTTTTCTTGTGGTTTGTCGCTATTGGTTCATACAGGGATCACATATGCAAACAGTATGAAGTCCCTCCTGGTGCTCGTATTGGCAGTTTAGGGTGAGTCCTGAAGCCCATGGACTCATCCCATTGCTGACAGGGACAGTTGGTGAGTGTGAGGGTCACCGAGACTCAAGGTGCTCACAGAAGGGGTTCAGGGTGGGAGTTGGCTCCCGGTAACTCAGTTCATGCTTCCTGCTTGGTGTTGGAGTGAGAAGGGAGTGGGACCGTGTGATCCATTTCTGTGCGCAGCTCTCTCTTACTGTTATGCTCCGGTACCCATTTGGTCCTTGGCTGGATCTTTGGGAATTACTGTGGCCCTAGGGTTGCTGCTGCTGCTCTCTGCTGGTAATTGTTCATACAGTGGAGAAAAACGGGTTACAGCCTGGGAGCAGAGGTAGAGCTGGGTTTATTGAGCTGTGGACTGGTTGCTTTGACTCTGCCTTGTCTTAGGTTGCTGCATTCCAAGGTCAGAGTGGTGTTCCTCTGGTAGGGACCCAGCCCACTGGTGGCCATCTTTCTGGATGTTTTTCTTGGCGAGGTTTTAAAATGTTCTCTGTGAGGGTTTGCAATCTTATTTTTAATCCTTTGATGTTGAACATAAGTAGTGTGAGGTCTCCCCCACTTGTGCTCATTGTGGTATTTGGAGGTATATACTAAGTTTATTTATTAGTTTTGGGAGATAATTGGAGAAGTTTCTCAGGTCTTAAAATATGTTGTCATCTCTGGATCTCTAGAACTGCTGTTTTTTTTTGTATATCTTGTCTCTGGCTGCTCTCGCTGACTCCTAGCTTTTGTTCCTTTTCCAGGTCATGCATCTAGGCTCTTGGAGGTCCCGCCTGGGGTATGAGGCCAAGGGAGAGGGATCCCAGGCCGCAGGGTCCTAGCACAGCAGGACCACGTGGTTTCCCAGGGTCCGAGGCATCACACCCCCCACCCCCACCCCGGTGTCTCCACCTGTTTTGTGGCATCTTAGCCTGTGGTGGTCCGCGCAATGGCCAGAGACGGCTGTGCATGCCCGGATGGCAGCTTCATCCAGTGGCTGCTTTGGATTATGTAACTGGGCCACACAGGGCAACTCCTCGGAACTGGCTCCATTATCGGGCCTGCCACTGCCTGGCGGCGGCGGCTTTACATACCCCAACTATGTGGCTCTGCCTGGTCACCGCGGAGCCCCTATTTTGTTCAATGTAAAAGTTTTATAGCTATTTTTAGTGGTGGACCTATCTGATTGCTATAGACATAGCTACCACACCCTCAGGAGTTTCCCTGATGATATTATTTAAAACTATGCCCCACAAGACAGTAGCGAGCAAAGAAAGGAAAACAGGCTAGAAACTGTGACAGTAGCCTCAAGTAGTGTCTAAGAAACTGGGTTCCACTGGAGCCATATGGATATATCCACTTCATAATCTGGTAGGAAATGGTTCATCTGCATAAATCTACTCTAGATACAGCTGAATCTGCCCACATCACTACCAACCTAAAAAACCAGAGATTTGAACCTTAGGCCCTGTGCAAACTGGCAAGTGCCCACTACATGGTACTCATCATTCACATTCACCTACCAGCATGTTCCGTGGGGATGGTGCGATTGCCTGGGTTCTCCCCATGCTTGACTGCTGGGTTCTCCTCCTCACCTTCAGGACCTACAGTGAACTCTGGTCTGGAAGAAAGGAGGCTATCCTCAAGGCTGTCTGTTGGCTCCTGTAACAATACAACAAGCAGCCAGATGAGCAGCCCTTGAGGGCTGTAAAACAAAAAACAGTTTGGCTCAGGTCAATAAAGATGAATTGTGGCCTATTCTATTCAGCCCTGTGCTGAGCCAGAAGAGCAAAAGGACCACACCTCAGAACAGCCTGAGCTTATGTTATGGTTGATACATTGTGTCAACTTGGGGAGTCTAGAGGTTTAACTAAGTAACTCAACAGTTGAAAATCTTGGGGTAAACAGGATATGCCCTTACCCTTGTGGGATGTTGTTTATGTTTATTTGGGAAGCTGTAAAGGTTAACTGTGTGATTCAGGAGGAAGCCAGGGTGCTTACTTTGTAAACATCCTGAGCCTGTGGAAGAGGAGGGCATGGAGGTTATGTGAGAGGTACACGCCCCCTGGGTGGGGGTAGGCTGCTTACAATGTAGGAGAAAAAAGCAGGCTGCTTACAGCCATTCCGCCCTTTTGCTTGTGGTTTTTGCTGTGCTCTGCTGTCCTGAACAGTTTGCCCTTTGCTATGTGCCACTCTGCCCCAGTGGAACCAGCCAACTATGGACTGAAACCTCCACAAACTGTAAGCTAAATAAACCTTTCCTTCCTTCATTTTGGGCGTTGGATATTTTGTCTCAGCAACAAAAAAAAAGTAACCAAGACAGCTTATTACCCTAATGGTGCAAGATCTGCTGCTGAAACATTTGCTTTCACTTGAAGTAAGTATGGAGAAACAATGCAAACACTATCAGATCTTCATAGGCTGCTCTCCTACCTCTGCTTTAATCCCTAAGGTCAGTATCCCACTTACCACAAGACGTCTACCTAAGAGCATCTTATTCAATTCAACTTATTTAGGAGGGAAAAATGAGTTCACAGAGATACTCAAATGCAAAGGCTTGCTATCTGGGCTTGTCAAATTTTTAAAAGCAAGAAATTTCTATAACATGTTCTAGTGCCCATCAGCAGAGAGATAGATCAAGAAAATGTGATCCATCCATGTAATGGGATATTACTCAGCCGTAAAAATGAAAGACATGTTACAAAATGGAGGAACCTTGAGGGCATAATGCTAAGAGAAATAAGCCAGTCACAAAAACCACATATGATATAATACCACTTACATAATGTAGCTACAGTAGTTAAACTCATAGAACAGTAGAATGGTGGCTACCAGGGGACAGAGGCAAAAAAAAATGGGGAATTATTTTGTAATAGTTATATAGAGTTTCCGTTTTGAAAAATAAAAAAGGCCTGGGGAGTGGTTGTACAACAATGTGAATATACCGAATTATTTATGTATACTATATATTGTATTTATATCTATAGCAAACTGTCAAATGAGAGAAAATTTATACTTAAGAAAAAGGAAGTGCTATGTATGGTTTCCATATAAAAGATTTAACTTTGGGCTATTCTTCTACCTTGTTTCTTTAAGGTTTCATCTTCAAGTACCCTTGTTCAAAATGACCTCATAGCTAACACTTTTTTTTTTTTTTTTTTGGCGGAACTGGGGATCGAACTCAGGACCCTGCGCTTGCTAGGCAAGCGCTTATTCCACTGAGCTATATCCCCAGCCCCATAGCTAACACTTTTACCAAGAAAGATTTTTTCAAGAAGTATCTGACAGCTTGCTCAAAGCAAGAAAGAGACAAAGACTGATGGGATAAAGGATATGAGGAAAAAAGGGACCCAGTGCTAAAAACAATACCTGACAGTGATCTGAAAAATGCTTTGCCAACTTCACAGCTTTATTGAAGCTGTCCACATTCCCAGGCCACCCATGAACAATATACCATGACGAGTCATAAACTGTGTTTCATATAGTTGGTACAGAGAAGTTGCCTGCTGCATATTGACTCGTCTATATTCACCTGGTAGCCCACATTTTTGGTACTGTCCTCAAGGGGGAGAGACTGGAGTTATCTGTCTTGCAAACCACTAGCCCGTTCTTCCAGTCCTCACAGATTCTCTTGTCCTTCACTTGTCCTAGGAGGACAGAACAGCTAAAGTTGCCAAAGCATGCAGTAGAAACTAAATGTTCTATGGCAGAATCATCTTGTATTGAAGGACATCACTCCCATAAAATTTGAGAGATGAAAACTGAATCTTTTAGCTTCATCTCCAAATCTATTTTGAGCTTATGACAAATGTCAAAAACATTTGCACACAGAGGTTGTTTTGGTGGCTCAATTTCTCCACATTTGTGTTTATTCTTGTCCTTGCCTCATAGAACAATGTTGTGAAAAATGACATAATATCCCAACCATCAGGAGGCTGAGGCAGGAGGATTGCCTCAAGTTTAAGACCAGCCCGAACTACACAGTGAGACTGTCTCAAAAGAAAAAAAAAAAAAGCAAATTATTCACTTGATTAAAAGAAAAGGTCAATAGGCTGGGTCCTCATGGTGCACACTTCTAATCTCAGCACTCTGGGAAGAGGTGATTACGGCTCTGCCCTGATGAATGAATTAATCCAAGTATAAACTCAGATCACATCTTTTCCAAGATTATATACCTGACTCTACCACATGCTTAAGCTGGATTCACTGCTCCTTACCTGAACTCCCAGTTACCTTGTTCAAATCTTGATCACGATGCTCATTATACTGTCTTATCATGATTGGACTCTAAGTTTGTGACCTCAATTTTTATCCTTTCATCATTTATTATTGGGACTGGTTTTGGTTTTGTTTGGTGGGTTTTTTAAATTGTATTTTATTATATATTAACAAATGCACATCAGCCATCCAGGAAGACATTACACTCTAAGAAATAGATCAGGCACAGAAAACTGAACACTGCGTGTTCTCACTTATATGTGGGAGCTACAGCATTCAGAGTCGCGGCAGCAAACAGGAGGATGGTGGGTGCCGGAGGCTGGGCAGTGAGGGCCAGAGGAAGATGTGTTTGACAGTAGGTACCTAGTGGCTATGTTAGAAAGACCTGTAGGAGTGAGACAAATGGGACTTATGATGTAAATGGGCTGAAACTGAAGAACCACTTTCTTACTTGTATACCGTACTTCAAAAAAATCATTTTCTCTTTTAAAGAATTTACTTTCTAGCCTAAACAAACAGAGAAAAGGAAAGAAAAAGAGAAGATAAGAGCTGGACATGGTGACACATGCTTGTAATCCCAGCACTCTGGGGGACGGAAGCAAGAGAATCATAAGTTTGGGCCCAGGCTGGGCAACCTAGTGAGACACTATTTCAAACTTTAGGGGGAGCAGTGCGGGTTATCGCTCAGACACCCGGGGTTCAATTCCCAGTACCACTGAGGGTGGGTGGGGGAGAGAAAGTACTAGCTCAAATAATTCATGTTCATCTACCTCTGATGGTACGAGGGTATTTTGGTGTTGGAGGTCTTAGCTAAAAATTAGGTTCAACAGAACATAGTAATTGCATGGAGTAACACATATCTTAGCTGGTCCCTCCTTAGACAATTTCTTTGAAAATCAGAAAATGAAAGTTACCAGAAAAAGAAAGGTTTTCTTGATTACAGATAAAAAGCCAATGAGTTTTTACAAACTAAAGTTACCTTGGAGCAGTCTCCACGTACAATTTACTTACTTCATATTTGATTGTGTATTTTATTGTATTCATGACTACACTTGGTAAAATAACATTATGATAAAAGTTCCTCCAAGAATGCTAATAATGTTTTGTATTCATGAAAACTGCAGGAACAAAGCTGCTATAACGCTGATTCAACACAGTTAATAGAAGTCTGTATAGTGTGGCTTCATTTCCTGTCCCTTTTTAAGAACCTGAGTTGAGGAAAACTTCCTTTTGTAACAGCCTCACACAAAACCCAGCGTGCAGCATAAACAGTACTGGAGGAAGGGTCCGTTAGGACAGCCATTGCAGTCTTTCTTACTACTGTGTGTAATTCATTCCATTTCTTCAGTTGCTTACCACCAGCCGGCTTTCTTCTTTGGGAGCTAATCGCTCCAGGAGCTCACAAGCAAGCTGATAGCAGAGGATACTAGACTGACATAAGTTACACTCCATTGCTTTTTCCTCCTTTTGGCAGGTGTGGGAGCCCCCCCAGGGGGCCTGGAAGACATTGTTTATAATGGAAATAATGTCCTTTGACAAGCTGTGCTCTAAACCCATCGTGATTCCATCATCTTGCAACTCCATCTGAAAGATATTGAAAAAGGGGGAAAAAGAAGAAGAAGAAGAAGGAGTTTGGTCCTTTCATCCAGTATTACATTGGCACAGTACTTGGAGATAATTTTCACCAACCGATAGCAATATTATTTAAAGACAGTGCAGGCTTTAAGGTCATGAATATATATTACTTTCTTCGGATGCTTCTACAAAGAGTATAAACCCAAGCAAAGTAATGGGGATTATTTTTAAAATCATGTGTGACATTTAAAAGAGGTGCTTTTAAATTCATAACTTTGTGAGATGTAGCACATTTCAAAAATACTGCTCCTCGCTTACTATTCAAGTCTTGGTTTTTAAAATCTATCATTCACTAAAAGGAACCAGGCTCCTTAGAGAAATGGGTTATTCAAGGGCTGGGGCTACGAAAACATAAGATAAGCCTGAAACACCCTATCATGCCAGAAATGAAGAAAATGCTTAGAGAAAGATATGAACATGTCAAAAGAACACAGAGCCAGATTAAAGGGATTCCCAGTGGCCAAATATAGAACAGTAGTGAACAACAAAACAAATAATCATAGCAACAGCTTATAACCCACTGAATAAAGTAAGTGTCAATGGGTACATGCAGGAATAAGCAGATAAATAAATCAATACATAAATAGGAGAGAAGGAAAAACTATCCCTCTAGTATAATACCACATAATAAATTGAAAAGAAATTATGGAATTATAAAATTATCATTTGACAGCCATCATAATAATAATTAATTCAGGCATCAATAATCTATCAATTAGCAAACTAGTTAGTGAAAGTCTGATAAGAAACAGGAAATCTCATAAACTACTTCCCCACAAGTTACTTATTAATTACAAAAAAGAAAATACACTCTTCCTTCAGTATTCAAAATCCACAGATGCTCAAGTCATTTATATAAAAGAGTAATATTTTCATACACCTGTGCCTATCCTATCCTATCCTCCCGTATACTTTAAATCATCTTCACATATAATAGTTGATACAATGTAAATGTTATGTAGTTGTTATGCCATAATGTTTAGAGAAAAATGGCAAGAAAAATTTCAATACATAAGCAAATTAAAGAAAAAATTACAGTCTTTGGTTAGTTGAATCTGTGGCTATGGAACATGTAAATACAGAGGGATGATTGTAGTGACTTTCTAGAAGAGAAACTTGGCAAGTCACATGAACCAACTGAGCTAAGTAATCACTAAGTAAGGGGACATTATGATATCTTAGGCCTCCTAATATAATACATTAAGGAGGCACAACATCACAACTATGACCTTTCTGCCAAAAACTGTATGACCCAAATCAGTTCATAAGGAGACATCAGATGGACTTAAATTCAAACACCTTCAACAAAATGACTGTATTCTTTTAAAAATGTCAAGGACACAAATGATAAAGATTGTGTCCTTATTATCTTCATTTTATAACTACTTAACTGACGTTAAGTCACTGTTCTGGGTTAAAGATGAAGGAAATAGTGCAAACAAGTGTAATGAATGATCCTGGATTGTTCCTGAATCAAAACTGCTTTCTGTGTTTTTTCCTTTTGCTACAAAGATGATACTATTATGATAATTTTTAAATACATAATTTCTATAACAGTATTTCCTGATTTTGATAACTGTACTGTGGTTATGTAAAAGAAGGTCTTTATTTTTTAGGAAATACATTATAAAGTATTTAGAGATAAAGGGATATAAAGTTAGCAACTTATTCTCAAATGATTCATTAAGAAAATTCATGCGTATATATGGAAAAACAGAGAGAGAGAAGTAAATGTTAACATTTAAAGAATCTGACAAGTATTTAGAAATTCTTTGTACTATTCTAGCAACTTTTCTGTAAATCTGAAATTATTTCAAAATTCAAAAATTACAAAGATATGTATTCATCAAAGCCTTATCTTTTAAAAATTATCTTGAAAATGCATTTATAAGATATATTAAAATTAGACCCATCACTATAGAGTTGTACCTTGCTCTTCCCAACAATAGTATTATCCAGTTTGTTCATCCAATTTATTCAACAGAATCAATTCTAATGATGCTAGGATGTTTCTAAAATTCAAATCCATTTTCACATGTCAACATCATTGCAGATATTCACACAAGTAGTTTTCAGACTCTTTAGGAAATTCCCAAAGGAGTTTGCAAAATGTCTTGAGTGCTGCTGCATAATTTCAGCAAGTGTGAAGATGCCCAACACATGGAAAGTATCACTATACAATGCTTTCCCTCATTCTTCACCTCTGAACTAAAGGAAGCTCATGCTTCAGCTACCTGCTTCAGGAGAAGATCAAACATGAGGATGAAACAATTTAGATTCATTTCATCATCTTCACAATCAAAGTCAATAGTCCTTCCTCCTGGGTGTCCAAAATTCTTGAAAGAACTACGAAATGGGCTGTGCATAGGGCTCCGAAACGGACTCTGGAAAGGGCTATGAAACGGACTCAGCGTATTGGGCTGAACTCGCCGACCAGGATCAGAGGCAACACTCACCTGCAAGAAAGAATGTCAGTACAGAGAGATGAACACACACGTAAATGTCAGAATAAAATATTTAAAGTTTCAATGTAAGGCATTTCCAGCTGTCACATAGTTTCCTTTGACATACCCAATGGCATTAGTACCTCCCAAAACTATAGATTCTCCCAAATATAAAAAATAAATAAACTTATCCAAACTTTCAGACTAATTGTCAGGAAATGAAACATCAGCACTATAAAGGATGAAGGCATTTACCATTATGGTATTTCTTACTCCAGCAAACATTTACAATTAAAATATATCAACTAGATTGTTTGAATCTACCATAACTTTAAAAGCATGGGAATTACATAAGCAAAATATGCAAGATACTTTTTAGAATCAGAAACCCAGAAACCCAGGGTGATATGACTAGTTAAGGAAGAATGGGCCCTGGGGATCATAAATGATTAGACTACTATGAGAAGCAATATGTCAAACCTGTCATACTGGTTACTCTCTATTTGCCCTCCTGATACCCCACTCCTGGACTTTATTACCCTTCTCTTCCCTGCTCAATGTCCAAAGATGCTGTGGCCTGGGTACCCTCAGGCTCCTCCACTGCCGGCTTCCAAGTGGCTTCAGTTCATGGGAGACCTCACCACCGGAAAACCTGAAGCTGGGGCAGTAGGAAGTAGGAGTATTTCTTGCCACCTCTCCCTGCCTTAGAGCTACATCTCTAGGAGTATCTTCATCACCCTACAGCTTCCGCTCCAGTCCTTCCTTGTAGTTTCAGCTCTTAGTCGGCTCCAGGAGCTCTTCTCCTTGTTCCCTTCATCTTAGCGGTTTTTACTGGACTGTTACTGGACACGGATGCCTCATCAAACCTTATGGCTTCTTTAACCTTTCTCAAAATTCTATAGACAGAATCTCCATTAAAGTTCCTTAATTTTAACCATCTAGGAAAATTTTATATCGGAAGCTGAGTGACACATCTGCGTATCACTCTCAAGTCATATTTTTTTCTCATGAAGATCTAACAGCCAGAACATTCTAAAGACACCATTTTTAAGGCAAAGAGGAAGAGTAACCCTTTAAGATTCAGTATATCTGTACAGAATTATTTATAGGAAATCACTTCACTGAATGAACATCAGGTTAAGTAGTTATAAAATGAAGATAATAAGTTATTCCCTGATTGGCTCTCATAATTCTGTGATCTCATTCATGATGAACATTTCGCACAAAATAAAGTACTTCACAAAGTAATGTCATCTTAAATGTTACAGACAGATAAATTTGAGTAGCTGATAGTTTATGCTTATCAACAAGTGAGAAAGAAGTAATGGTTTTTAAAAAGTAATAAATAAAACTATAATAACATTTTCATGTTAGATTTTCTAACTGCTAGATGTCAAGCGCAACGGTGTCAGAAATTCCATGGAGAGGCTTGACAAGGAGGGGGACAGTCCTTGCCAACCCTCAGGTGTGAGTCAATCTCTCCAAAATTGTTCATGGTCTGAGAACATCCTATACAAGTAGAAACTCCATCAGGTCCTCCACAGGGAAAATAATTAAAGTAGATTATATTCATGTACAAATCTGCCAAAATTAACCCATCACTCTGCATAGGTAACATATACTAATAAAAATGTGGTAAAATAAACAAAAAGAAATTCAAATGTATAATAAAAAGCTACTAAATCTCAAAAAAATTTATGCTAGGCATAACGGTATATACTTGTAATCACAGTTACTCAGAAGGCTGTGGCAGAAGGATTGCAAGTTCAAAACCACCTGGGGCAATTTAGAAATACCCTGTCTCAAAATAAAAAGTAGAAAGGTCTGGGATGTAATTCAGTGCCCCACGTTTGATCTGCAGTATCATAAAAAAAATTCAATAGATTTATATGTTTCTCATCCACAAAGGTGCAACAGAGCAATAAAATGAGCTCAGTTAGTTGCTAGTGACAGCATCATTTATAGGTACAACCAATTGATTTAAGTTTTCCCATAACACAATGCCAGGAAAAAATCATCAAAACTCCTCACTCCTAAAGTAAGGTACTAGTCTACCTAGTAGCTGGTAAGGAATTCTAATTCACTAGAAGACAGTCCCTTCTCTCCCCCCACAAAAAAACTAATATTATCAGAAAACTACTCTTTCCTTTCATCATGGTAAGAGCTAAAATTTTTTAAAAAGAAAATAAACACTCAACTTACTAATTATGTACTATATTAAATCTACCTTCATAGGTTTAGTAATGTTTTATTTGAAGTAATTGAAAGATTAATGGAATGAGATGTGATGGAAAAGATTTCTGTAACAGTACTTTCAGGCCTGGTACAAGTGACAAGCGTTTTCAACATTTTTATTGAAAAAGAACAGCTTATTGTGATAATTACCCTTCGAGCTGCAAGGTTCCCTGCCAGTTCACTGACTCTTGATTTTCTTTGATTTGCCAGTTCTTTGACAGAATTAACTCCATCAGAAAACATACTTATTAAGAGTTGAAGTGGAACCGTGATATCTAATTCCGATAATACCTGGGGAGAAAAGGCACATACCCCCCAAAAAATCATGAAACGTAAAAGCTCTGAAAAATATATTTAACATATAACATTTCTTCTAAAAGCAAACTCTTAAACATAAAGACACTTAACTTTAATATATTGTATCAGCACAATTATGCTCACATTTTTGCACCATGAAAATTTAAGTTATTTTTTAACTTTCCATTTCTCTACCTCAATATCTGGTAAGTCATGTTCTTTCTATAAATGTTTCCGATCAATTAATACATGAGTCAACCTCAAGCATTTTATTGTCCACTCTGTTCCTAAATGGTCAGGCCAGGGCTTTGAATCTTCAATTGCAGCGCTTTGTCAATGTAGCACTGTCAAAGCCAGTTCACAGAATCTGTGAGCATAACTGCTGCTCCTAACTCTGAAAGGATGGAAGCTTATAGGCATTCTCCTTCAGTCTCTGAAACACCTACCCATCTGTAGAAAGACTAGCTTTCCTACAATGAGAATGATCTTGTTGCGATCTCTTTGGGGATAAAAAATTAAATTCTGGATCTCCAAAGTGACCATTTAAAAAATGATTCCTTTTGTGGTAACAACCCAAATGCCCATCACCTGAGGAATGGATAAAACATGTGGTATTTTTATATAATGGGATATTACTCAGCTATAAAGCAAGATAAACTCGAGGGTTTTATAGGTAAATGGATACATCTAGAGATCATACTCATAAGTGAAATAAATCAGGCTTACATATATAGACATCATATTGTCTGCCTAGTATAAGAACCTGAAAGAGTAAATAAAATCTAAAAGATACAATAGATACTGTGAAAGGGAAAGAAACTGCTGAAAAGGAAAGAATGACTGGGATGAGGGAAAAGAGAAAAGAAAGAAAGAAGCAAAAAAAATGAATATATATATGTATACACACACACACACACACATATACACACACATATATATATACACACACACACAAGATAACTAAGATAATTGTATTACTAATTTCTATTGCTTTATTGAAAGGAACAGTTAATGTTTGTTTGATCATTCTTACATGCCTACATTTATCTGAGTAACCAATTTGAAGATAACAATATATAAAGAACAACCACTGTTAATTTCCTATCACCTTGTCTGAAATTCTTTATTGCTTTTATTGTTTTTATGTTGTTTTATTTATGTCTCTGTGTTTGGTAATATATTTTGGTTCTTTTATCTTTAAAATTTAAAACAATTTTAAAATGATTGCTTCATCTGTCAATGTGAAAATTATTATTATTAATATAGTTTAGAACTCATAAGGCCTCTTTATAACATAAAGGACTGATAGGGTCACATCCTCACATGGCACAGATGTATTTGGGGGACCAGGGATACAGCTTAGTGGTAGAGCACACAAAGCCCTAGGTTCAATCCCCAATAACACACACACACACACACACACACACACACACACAGATTGGTACCTGTACTTAGTCTAAACAATGAATCTCTCCTTATTTTCTGCAACTGCCCAAACTTTTTGTCAGGTATTCAACTCAAGCTAATACATTTTTATTCAATATTCACTAAATACAAAGCATATGAGAGGTTGTGGAAAAAAGGATGAAGAGGTTTGTAAATTCAAAAATAAAACCTGGTCCTTGAACTTGATAGTAAACAGAAGGAGAAGCAACAACAACAGAACCAAAAATCTAACTATAATATAGAATAGAATTGTCACAGAACATATACAGATTTTGGGGGAAAGAATAGTGATTTTTAGGCATGGTCTCACTATGTAGTGCAGGCTGGTGTTGAACTCATTTATTGTGGACAAAATAGCCTCAAACTCAGCGATCCTCCTGCCTCAGCCCAGTGAATGCTGGGATTACAGATGTGAACCACCGTGCCTGGCTAAGAATTATGATCTTAAGAAGAAGAAGTAGCATGAAGCAGCAAAAAATTTCAGAGGCCGTAATATTTTGGCAGAAGTTAGACTTTAAAAGATAAGTTAGAGGACATCTGGGAAGATGGAAGAGTGGTAAGCAGCACAGAAAGAACCTCTCTGAGATTTAGTGTCCAGACACTAAAATATAGCAATTCAAGGAAAAGAAGGAGGGAAGTGAGTCCCCTGGACACAGAAAGGATCTGAAGCAGTAACTGAAGCCCACACAGAAAGCAAAGAGAGAAATTTCAAAGAAGGAGGTGGCAGGCGGCTTCTTCTCTGAGTCAGGACTCACTGAGTGAAAGGAGCACTTCAAACCTGTGGACACACAGTGACTTCTAGCAACCCCAGAGACCTCCATGGAGAGACACAGCAGTGCAACAGAGCAGGGACACCGTGGGCTGCATTGGCTGGTGAGCAGCATGGATTTGGCTATCCCAGAGGAGAGGGTAACTGGCCAGGAGCTATCTTGTTCCAACTGAGCTTGGAACTCAGAACAACTGCTGGCTCCTTCTAGCAGCTCCCAGCTGAGTTCAAGCATGTAGAAGGCGTGCTGACTGCTGCAGCCTGAACATGTCTAGTTCTAGCCTTATGGGCAGAAACCACCCTGAACTTCAGCAGGAATAAATGCAGTCCTGCTGAGATTATCCACTACCTCACTGTAAAGCTACTGATGGCTTGCCAGGATAAATCAACACCAACCTGGACTCTGTCTCCACATGTCTACCAGTAACAAAGAATACCTACCTTGAAGGGGATATTTTTATCTCTCTCTTGTTTTTTATAGTTTTTGTTTACTGTTTGGTTGATTTTTTTCCTTCATTGTTTGATCTATCTTTTATATTAATATGAACATAGTTTCTAGTTTTTTGTAGTTATTTTCTGTTCTGTTCTTCTTTTTATTTCTTCCCTCTCTCTTTCCTTTCTGTCTTCTGCACCAGTTCCTGAAAGTTTGTGTGATCCTCCTTTTTCACTCCAGCCTTGCTTCTGATCTCTTGCTCTTCTATTTCTCTATTTTTCTCCTAACCCCATTTAAATTTTCTTAGGGTAAAATGGCCATATTGAGGGCTTATTTATTGCACACAATTTCCTGGTTTGTTTTAGGTTTTGTTATATAACCATAAATCTAGATCATATGGATGAGGTGGTAAATTGATGGTTTCCTCAGTTTGTCATTTTCTAGATTGTGTTTCATGCTATTGTTATTGCTGATTGTACTACTTTAGCCAAAGTGACATAATTGTTCTAACCATCTGTTCTTCCTGGTATACCAAGACTGAGATCGCCTAAGGGTCATAGAAAATACTGTGAGCCAGTGCCAAACAACCAGGGGCTGGACCAAGTAGGAAGCAACTTTTCCGCCGAATTAAATTGAAGAGGTAGGTTCTTGCAACTGACTCAAAAACCAAAAGCCAGCTACACCTGGAAAAAACCTCTGAGAAGTAGTCATTTCCTCAGGTTCTAAATACTAGCAATAAAACAACTTGCTATACGCAATTTACAAGCATCAACCCTGGAGTTAAACTTTTAAAAAATAGAAAATGAAAAGACACTTAAACAAGATGCCATCATAGACCTCCAGCTCACCAAAGGAAAACCCAGGGGGCAATGAGGTGGGACAATCCAAAAGCCACCCACCTGGCCTCTCTATAGTGGTAAAAACAAAGCAAATGAACAAGGCTCTAGAGAAAATCAAATCAGAAATATTTTCTCACATAACTACAGAGATGATGACCACAAAGAAAAATATGCTTAGTGAATCTAGAGCAGATACAGACAAAAAAAGTTAGAGGAGCTTAGGAAAATGATGAAAACCATGAATGCCCAACATAGGAAAGAAATAGAATACATAGAACAGATTCAAGCAGATATTCAGGAGAATAAAAATTCTATTCAAAGTATCTGCAGCAGAATAAACCAATGTGAGGATAGAATCTCAAAGACAGAAGACAGGTTTGCAGTTAGCAATCATGAAAAGAAATATTTCTTAAAACTAGTATGGAACCACAAGAAATCAATCCAGCAGCAGCTAGATGATGCAAAGAAGAATAACATCAGATTGATTGGAGTCAATGAAAAAAACACAAGATAGAACAAATGATATAAAAAAAAAACCTATTCATAGACATATGACAGAAAACTTGCCTGGCAAGGAAAAAGAATTTGACATACTGTTAAGTGAGGCATACTGAAATTTAATTAGCCATGATCAAAAAACATCTACAGCGGGGTATGTAATAGTCAAGATTTCAGAAACACAACACAAGAATAGAATAGCGAAAGCTATTAGAGAAAAGAAACAAATCACCTGTAAAGGAAAGCCCAGCTCACTTCTTAACTCAAACAAGACCTAAAAGAAAACAATCTCGAACCCAGATTGATGTACCCCACCAAATTATCATTCAAACTTGATGGAGAAGTAAGATACTTCACTGACAAAGAACACCCTAGGAAATTGATGAACACCAAATTAGCGCTCTAAAATATTTTGAGGGACATTCTAGAAAGTGATAATAAGGACTACAACTCTATGAATCTCAACAGAATGAATCCACCAGGCAAGGCAAACAATTGAACAGGGAGTTGGGGGAGCCAACAATGGGGAAATAACATGATAAGGGTAAGTCAATACATATCAGTTATAACCATCATTGTTATTGGTTTCAATTCACTAATCAAAAGAAACAGAATAGATCAAGAAGCAAGATCTAACTATATACTCCATACAAGAAAAACATTGAATTCAAAAAGAAATTCATAGACTGAAAGTCAAAGGATGGAAAATAATACTCCATGCAACAGGAACCCAGAAAAAAACAAGAGTACCCTTCTATTTGCAGACAAAGTGGATTTCAAGCTAAGACTGATTAAGAGAAATAAAAAAGGTCACTACATCCTTGCAAAGGAAACAATCCAAGAGTAAGAGATAACAATCATAAATACATATGCAAAAATACCAGTGCACCCAACTATACATAAACAAATATTAAGTGACTTGAAAAAATCAAATAAGCATTAATACAATTGTATTGGGGGATCTCAATACCCCACTGTCACAAATAGACAGATCAACTAGACAAAAAAAAAATCCACAAAGAAATATTAGAGCTAAACCAAACTTTTAAACAAATGGACTTAGTAGACCTTTACAGAGTGTTCCACTCCACAATATCAGAACATACATTCTTCTCAGCTACACACAGGACGTTCTCCAAAACAGGCTACATACTAGGTCATAGAACCTGCTTAAATAAATGCAGAGGGATTGAAATTATCCCATGCATATTATCAGGTGACTGGCAATCAATGAAGAAACCACAAGAACTATATAAACACAAACTGCAAGAACTATATAAACACAAACTGCAAGAACTATATAAACACATGAAAATTAAACAACACCCTCCTGAACAACCAGTGGGTCATAGATTAAATTAAAAAAGAAATTAGACAGTTTCTACAGTTAAAGGTAATGCCAACACAGCATAATGGAACTTATGGAACACAATGAAATCAGTCTTATGAGGGAAATTTATAGCAGTGAATACTCATATCAGGAAAACAGAATGAACTTAAACAATTTAATGTTGACCTTCAAACTTCTAAAATAAGAAGAGCAGGTCAAACCCAAAGCTCATATGAGGGAGGAAATTATAAAGATCAGAGCAGAAATTAATGCAATGGAAACTAAGAAAACAATACAATCAATGAATTGAAGGGTTGGTTCTTTGAAAAATTAAGTAAAATTAACAAACATTTAGCCAACCTCATCAAAAAAAGGAAAGAAAAGACTCAGATCCATGCAATTAGGAATGAAATGTGTGCACTCACAATGGATCCTGCAGAAATACAGAAGATCATCTATACCTACTTCAAGAACTTGTATTCTAATAAGATGGAAAATGCAGAACAAATGGACAGATTCCTAGATACATATGAATTACTAAAGCTAAATCAAGAATATATAAAATTCTAAATAAACCAATATCAATCAATGAAATTGAAGGTGGAATTAAAAACCTACCAACAAAGAAAATCCCAGGCCCTAATGGATTCGTTGCTGAATTCTACAAGAAATTTAGAGAAGGCCAAATACCACAAACTCTTAATGAAATTGAAAAGGAAGCAATACTCCCAAATTCATTTCCAGAAACAAATGTTACCCTGATACCAAAACCAGAGCAGCACTCAACTAAGAAAGAGAACTACAGGCCAATCTCCCTAATGAAGATAGATGCAAAAATTCTCAATAAGATACTAGCAAACAGAATGAAGCAAATCATCAAGAAGAATATACACCATGGCCAAGTAGGATTCATTCTGGTATGCAGAGATGGTTAACTATATGCAAATCAATAAATATAATACACCAGTTGTGAATTTGGCCAGAAAGGAGGCTCCAGTACAGTTGTAGACTACAAAGATAGAACTGAGGAGCCCTCAACTGCACAGAAGGAACACAAGAATATAAAAGATGGCCTGAGGGCCGCCCAAGAAAGAGCAAGTCTTCACCCTTTGCAGCCTCAAAATGCAAAAGTGAAAGACTCTGCTTTCAGGAGAAAGCCGTAGAGCACCATGTTCCAGAATGGCAACAGCATATAAAATTTGTTTCTCAGAATTGGATTCAGAGTGCCCAGAAATCCAGGCACTTGACTTGTACAACCAAGAAAAAGGGAAGCCTGGCTATTGCTGCAGCTGGCAGCAAGCTCTGGCATCACCCACATGGTGCTGGCTTTAGGTGCATGCAAAATGCAAGAGGTATGAGATTCAGAAGGCTTCCACCTTGATTTCAGAAGGCCTGGGAGGCCAGGGAGTGTTTCCCTGAGAGGGCAGTTTGAGAAGCTGTGAGGGTAAAGCAAAAGGTGCAATGGAGACCCCAGAAGTTTAGAAAAGCCAGGAACATAGCTCATCTAAGGAAACCTGAAAGGAAGGAACAGAGTGGGCCCAAGAGAGAAGCTGTAGGAGCCAGAACCACCTGACATGCTATAGGGGTGGAGTCACCTAGGCCCCTTGGAGTTAAAAACTTGCGACAGGTTGTGTTGCATGCGCAAATGGAACTATAGGACATAATGATTGCCCTCCCGGATTTGGAGTTTGCTTTGGTCCCAATCCTTTGTATTCCCCTGTTTGTAACTTTTGGAATGAACCTGTTTATCATGTGCCATTGAATGTTGAAAGTGTTTAACTAACTTTAATTTGTACAAGGCCTTGCAGGTAAGAGTTTGCCTTATATCTTGGAGGAGACTTGGGACTTGGACTTCTCAGCATTGTGAAAACCGTTAGGAGTTTGGCAACTCTTAGAGGTGGACTAAATGCCTTTGGCATAAAGGGATGTGCATGAGTCTTTGGGGGACCAAGGGCAGAATATGATGGTTGTAATGTAATATAATGTTGATCGGCCTAGTACTGGTTCTAAGGATTGTTAAACCTGGGTTATAATGTTCAAGTTGTGAAATGCTACCAGTGAGTATGTCTTTGTATTTGGAAACCAGTTTAAAGAAATATGCCTGGTTGCCCAGTTGACAAGTGTTGGGTTGTTATGGTCAATACACTATGTCAACTCGAGAAGTTTAGAGGCTTGGCTGAGTAGCTCAGCATTTTTACATCCTGGGATGTGGAGGACTATTCTGGGGCAGCTGTTTCCACTCCATGATGTTGTAGTGGTTGATTCATTGTGTCAGCTTGAGAAGTTTAGAAGTCTGGCTGGGTCACTCAGCAGGGGACCAGGGTCCTCACTTTGTAAACATCCCTAACTTGTGCAAGAGGAGGGCATGGAGATGGTATGGATGTAAAGAACCCACCCTAAGGCTGGTAGCATGCACACACTATAAAGAAGGAAATGAGGCTTACTTTCCCCCTTTTTGCTGTTACTGTTCTTGCTGTCTTCTGCTGCCACAAACTGTGGCTCCTCTGCCATGTGTCACCCTGCATTGGAGCCAGCTGATTCTGGACTGAAACCTCTACAAACTGTAAATTAAACAAACCTTTCCTCCTTTAACTTTTGGTGTTGGGTATTTTGTCTCAGCAACAAGAAAAAAGTAATCGAGACACCATATTAACAGAGCCAAGGACAAAAACCAAATGATCATATCAATAGATGCAGAAAAAGGTTTTGACAAAGTCCAACACCAATTCACGATAAAAAAAAATCCTACAGAAAATTGGATTAGATAGTCTTTATCTCATCTGATAAAAGCCATCTATGATAAACCAACAGCCAACATTACCCTCAATGGACAAAAACTGAAGGCCTTTACTCTAAAATCAAGAACAAGACAAGGATGTCCACTGTGTCCACTTTTATTCAATTTAGTTCTGGAAATTTTAGCTGGAGCAATTAGACAAGAGAAAGAAATAAAAGGATAATGATAGGAAAGGAAGAAGCTAAATTATCATTATTCACAGATGACATGATACTTTACATAGCACACCTCAAAAACTACACCAAAAGACTTCTAGATTTAATAACCAATTCAGTAGCATAGTTGCATACAAAGTCAACATTCAAAATTCAAAAGCCTTTCTGTACACAAATAACAAATTCACTTAGAGAGAAATCAGGGAAACAACACCTTTCACAATAGCATCCAAAAAAATGAAATAGCTAGGAATCAATCTAACAAAAGAAGTAAAAGACCTCTATGTTGAAAATTATAGTACTCTGATAAAAGAGATTGAAGAGGCTATCAGAAAATGGAAAGATATCCCTTGATCCTGGGTAGAAAGAACCAATTTAGTGAAAATGGTCATACTCCCAATACTGTTATACAGATTCAATGCAACTCTGATCAAACCTCCATATCTCATAGGATTAGAGAAAATAATCTTAAAATTCATCACCTAGAATAGCAAAGCCAATTCTGAGCAACAAAGGCAAGGCAGGGGGATCACAATCCCAGACTTGAAATTATACTACACAACTACTGTAATAAAAACAGCACATAGTACTGGCAAAAAATAGACCCAAGGGTCAGTGGAACAGATTAGAAGACGCATAAGCAACTCCGGACATACTTAACCACTTTATCTTTGACAAAGGTGCCAAACACATCCACTGGAAGAAAGGTAACATCTTTAATAAGTGGTGCTGGAAAAACTGGCTTTCCACATGCCAAAGACTAAAATTAGACACATGTCTTTCAGCATGCCCTAAACTAAAACCTAAACAGATCAAACACTTAACTATTAAAACAGAAACTTTAAATCTACTGGAAGAGAGAATACGTAGAACTCTAGAAGACACTGGTGTAGGCAAAGACTTTATGAACAAAACCCCAATTGCAAAGGAACTGTAACAAAGAATTAACAACTGAGATCTCATTTTATTAAAACCCATTCCACATATGGGTTATGTCAGTTTGTAGAACATTTGCCTTTCTTTTATTAAGAGAAACCACCAACAGAGCAAAGAAATGACCCACAATGTGAGAAAAAAAATTTGTCAGCTGGTTCTCAGACAAAGGATTACTATTTAGAATACATAAAGAGCTCAAAAAATCAGACCCTCCAAAATTAAAGACTCAATCTAAAAGTGAGCATCTAAAATGAATAAACACTTCTTAGATGAAAAACAGAAATAGCAAATAAACATTTGAAAAAATGTTCAATATCATTGGTCACTCATGAAATGCAAAATAAAACAATGCTGAGATTCTATCTCACCCAAGAAAGAATGGTTATTATCAAGAAATCAACCAATAACAAATGCTAGCAGGGCTGTGGGGGAAAAGGAACATTTCTCCACTGTTGGTGGGAGTGTAGACTGATACAACCACCGTGAAAATCAGCCTAGAGATGTCTCAAAAAAAAAAAAGTAGGACTAGAGGTCCCATTTGACCCAGCTATTCCTCTTCTTGGTATCCTCCTAAAAGAATTGAAAGCATCATGTGCACACCCATGTTTATAGTGGCACATTTTGTAATAGCCAAATCTTGGAAATAACCCAAATGCCCATCAACTGGGGAATAGATAAAGAAGATGTGGGGTTTTTTTTACACAGTGGAGTACTACTCTGCTGTAAAAAATGGGTAAGCTGGAGACATTTCTAGGTAATGAATATACCTTGACACCATACTCTTTTAAGTGAAATAAATCAGATGCATAAGTGTAAATAGCACATTGTTTCTCTGCTGTGAGAAACCAAAGATGTAAATAAGGATCAAAATATATAATAGGTGTTATGAAATAGGAAGAAAATGTTCAGATAGGGAAATGAACAAAGGGGGGGGAGGAAATAAGTTAAAAGTAAAACAATAAGAAAAGAAAGAAAAAAAGATAAGTAAGAGCTCACAAAATGGAAGCAAAAGGGTAAGTTCTTCCAGGGTGAGGGAACAGCACAAACCACTCCCTAAATCTTTAAGTGCTTCTCAATTCTTCTAAGTGAAGGGTCTGTCTAAGATCAAAGATACCTCAGAATCCTAAATAGCTTATAATATGTAAGAACCCATAGGCCTATAAATTCAATAACATTATTGCATAAATTAATTTATTGACCACTACTAGAGAGCTACATATATTTGAAGTTTAATCATTTATCTATGAGGATGAAATATAAGTTTACAAAAATCCTCAGCAAACATATACATTTATGGACTCTGGAATAACTACTTAGGTATCTAAAGCTTATGGGCTAAGAATTACTACCCAAAATGATCATAAGGATTATTCACTTACATGAAGCCATAGTAAAGCTTGCTCTTGTACAGAGGACGGGTATCCTGTAAACCGACAACTAATAAAGCCGAACATCTCTTCCATTGAAAAAGGTAGAGGACAAAGTTCAATGTCAAACATTTTGCTGGAAAGAAGATCAACAAAAGTAAATGACCAATGGGCATATATTAAAGCCTGTTAATCCCACCAAAGTATTTCTAGCTCTACCCTATTTGGAGAGCCCAAACCTTTATTTGGTTTGTATTCTGAACTGCTAATAACATGTCTCATTTTTTTCTGTAAGAGAACAGTAATGTCATTAGAATATGGTCAAAATAACATTAATGTTCATATTAATATTAACAGGAAAAATTGGATTTCTAAAGAATTAGAGTTGCTACTCAGTATCTAAAAACATTCCCTCTGCACTTTCCCAACATATCCCAAAAGGCTTAAACAATACAGTGTATATTTATTTTTTGACCAAAAAAACAAAATCTTTTCTGAACAATTCTAAATCATCTTAGCCAGTTTATAGCAGCTATTTCATCTGGGGGCTTTGAATTTCACCATAGGGTTGTTAAAAAGTAAAGGAGATTATATAAAGTGCTTACCAAAGCACCCAGCACACAGTACACTCTCAATAGGATTATAATTACAATGACTTCATTAAACTACTTACCCACCTTAATACTTCCCTGAATTCTTTTAACTGGTTATCTGGGACTTCTTTTCTGATGGCTTCTAGCCATTCTGGCATAATACACTCCCACACTGACTGGTTGATCACATTGTAGGGGATTAGGCAGAGGATTCTGTTGAGACCTTCCTTCAACTGAGTCACTGTGCTACAGGACTTATCCCAGTATCCACCAACCTGGTGAAGTTGTTACAACAAGGGAAAATAACAAAATACAAGTTTCAAAGATTTTGAAAAAAGAAAACATTTGAGTACAGACAATGAGCACAATCCATTACATCTGAGTCTCAGTCCAAGAATCTAGAGAGATTTGTAAAAATCTACAAACTAGGATTCATTAGTAACTAGGATTCATTAGTAACAAAAGGAAAATATAATTACAAAGAAATTCAAATACTGATCAAAGATTAAATTTGAACTATTATTCTACTTCAGACCTTTCAAATCACATATGAATTACAGTTGTAAATATTTTTTTTCTTAACAGGATAAGCATACTTTTGGACCACTGTTATTTCTAAAGCTTGATAAACCCATTACAATATGCACAGTTAAACTTCTGTTTCAGAGGAACACAGTCATACTTTATATTGCAGATTTTTCTTTACAGAAAACATAGGCTGGATCTATAAATTTAAAAGATGCACATTTTACTAATCAAGATATTACCTTAATTTCCTACAATAAGAAAAATCATAAAAAATGAGTTTACAAATTTAAACTGTTTTAATCTGAATGTTAAAGAACCTATATTCCTCTCCTAAGCATAAAGGTAATGAAGGGTTAACTGGTCCTGAGTCTTTACCATATAACATACAACTTGTGGAAAACTGTCTTACTTTAAATGAATTCTACTTTTTTGGTAGGCATTGGGGATTGAACCTACAACCTAGCACACATACTAAGCACATGTTCTAACACTCTAACACTCTAACCCCCAGCCCAATGAATCCAATTTTAACTGTGTAACTATTATATCTAGAATTCTAGATTATTCCCCAAATAATACCATTTTAAAGCTCAACTATCTATTTGGTGTCATATTGATCAAAATCTCAAGTGATCGACTACATTCAGCAAAGAATATTATTTCTGGGATTTTTATGTTGCATAGACTTCAGAAGAGCCATCGCTGATAACACTGAGCTCCTGGAATGTTTCACTACTGAGGTATCCTTGGCTATACAATTTATAGTTAAGCCATGTAAAGGTTTCTGGGTTTTGAATTGTATTTTGGAATAGGCATACCATTGGAGATCCTAAATTGTGAGTGGCCAGATAATAGATCCCTTTATTTGAGAAAAAACCCTGTTATGTTTGCAGGGATTTCTAGGGGCAGGCCCAGGACATGGGAGCATATGGGTGATTGGTGCTGGCCGGAGACCAGACCAGGAATTGAGAGCCAACGCAGGAACTAGACCTGCAGTGGGAGCCAGCAGGGTGGATATGGCTGTTACTGCTGCTCCTACAACTTGTGGGGGCTGTATCGGTTTGCCTCTACTCTCCCGCACTCCAGACCTGGTCCTAGCCCCTTGCAAGGCAACCAGCTGTAGCAGGTGGGGCACAGGACATTGGCTCAGCTCCATGAATGCCTGTCCCCACTGCATCTGCCCAAGAGCCACGTAATCATCATTAGGAACTAGCACATCCACAGCACTGCGGCCCCTGCTGGGTCCACATCGGTACCAGCACTGTGGCAGATGTGATCAACATCAAGAGAAAGGACACCTGGCCCCCAACCTGCTGGTGGTGCACAACATAATCTCCTGCAAGGGAGGCAACAAGTAATAGTCTGGAAGTAAACACTCAGCACAGCATTCCCTAGGAGACCTGTAACAACTACCCAGGCAAGGACCAGAGTGACACAAGTTTAATCAGTGCAGAATGTGCACTAAATTCAGTGTCATGCCATCTAGAGCTACACCTTTCAGAAAGTGGCAACCTCTCTAGGAAGGAGAAAATGATAGCAGAAATCTACACGAATGGTCCCACCAGCTATAGTATAAGGCAAGAGAAAGAACAGCTAAAAAAAAAAGAAAAGAAAAAAAAAGGGGGGCTGGGGATATAGCTCAGTGGAATAAGCGCTTGCCTAGCAAGCGCAGGGTCCTGAGTTCAATCCCCAGTACCGCAAAAAAAAAAAAAAAAAAAAAAAAACAGCTAACAATCCCAGAGGCATCTGTGCCCAATGCTGTGCTATGACAAGGTGTGCGTAAACCATGTCATTTCCATGGTTGGCTGAGGGGTCAGCAAAGGAAGTGAGTGCTGAATGGTCTGGAAATCATAGAGTGAACCATAAGCAAGTGAGGCTGGATAAAGATAATGAGCAATACATATAAGAATGAGAAAAATTCCTTAATTTTGATACTGAGTACTGAGGAATACTGGATATTTGGGAACCACATCGTTCAAGTCAGCTATCTCTACAGGAGCAGCCTTCTAAGAGGTGATATCATAAGCTCTAACTTAGAACCTGTGATAATACATACCAGACTGCAGCAGGACTGGGGTAATACCAATATTGAATGTCTGTTAATGGTGCTGAACACCTAGAAGGGACCCTTGTTAACCTGAGAATCTATATGGTACTGGCAGAAAGAGCATTCCCAAGAGAATAGTTAAAATGGAATGACTTAAACATCTGCACAGGGTTACTCCCCCTCTACAGTGAGTATATTCTGCTAGATAACCGGTGCAAAAATGATCCACAAGACAGGAAATTACAAGGTTCTCACTTTCTTCAGTAGGAAATTTGGTATTTTGTATTTGGTAACTGTGTCTATTATATGGTATTTGGAAGGTAAAACAGCTCAGATTTGTCACCAATTCTGATATCACCTTGGAATCAATGAGAGAAGGAGCCAGCGACTTTGAATTGCCCAAGTGATTAATGAAATACCCAACTTGAAGAGCTAAAGATGTAGTTCAGTAGCAAAGCCTTTATCTAGTGTGAAAAAGGCCCTAAATTTGATCCAGAAGACAGACAGACACACACACAACTTTAAACAAAATAAAGTACTTTTCATTTTAGCAAGGAACCCTACACAATGTTCTATAATGCACATGAGAGGACTAAATCGAAACAAAAAGGCACACAAAAAGTATCATCACTAGTCTAAAAGATTCCCTTAATGAAATTTAAAAATAGAAATCATATTTATAACAAAAATTAGTCTACACCCACCATAAATGCCCCCCCCTTCCTGGCCAGGCCAAAAGCTGAGCTCAAACTGAAAAAATTTATACAGAAACCTTCCCCCTAAGGTTAAGGGTAAAAGTAAAACCTCGTGCTCAGGGAACAGCAGCCACATATCCAGACGGCTTTGTGGAATCATTTATAAAAGTGTCCCAGAAGCAGGCTTCAGTAAATCAAGAAGCCCTGGAACATAGGAATCTTTTGGTTTCCATAGCATTTGAAAGTCCTTTCTCTGACACAAAGGAGCAAACCATACAAGTAGCAACCTTGAGCCCACCGTCCTTCTCATCAGTTCCAAAGCTCCCTTGGTCATCTCAAGGTGCTGCCAGACACTAGAAAAGTCAGAGCACTGGAAAAAGGACTGTGCTACCCTACAGAAAAGCACTCAGTCTCTGCCCTAGGTCTCTGCCTCCTCAGTCAACTCTTCTGAAGCCCTGGTCGACTAGCCTTCAACCCCTAAGAATTTACAGTTTGTTCCAGATGAAACTTGGCAATAGACAAATATGCCCCTGAAAATCCTTGCAGAGCAGTCAGTTTAAAAATCTTTTCAAGGACTAAGAGCCTCTCTTTAAAATGCAGACATGTGGAGAAATAACTCTGGTTCTGAACCTCAGAACTGAGGCCCCTTACTTCACATGTTCTGCTGTTTCTTGATACAAAATATGAGAAATTTTATTTCTCCTCCTTATAAACATCAATCAGCACCCAACACACACTTTTAAAAAACTCAGTGCCTTTTCGCTTAGCTCATCCAAGCCTTTGAAAAGCAGCTTCACAGCAGATTCAAATGACCACCGCAGGCTCAGCCATAGCCTCCCCAAGATAGGTAGAGATAGAGAGAGCAAATAAAAACAGCTTACATTTCCCCCCACAAATATTGATAAAAAGCCTTAACTCTAATACTGAGCAGATAACAACTTGTTCCTTCTGCCAGAAAAGCAAATCAAGTAAAAATGGAATGAAGACGAAAACCAAATCTTAGGTAAACTGCAGCAAGTCTTTATTATACTGAAAGTTATACACTGTCTACATGGGGTAATCAAATTATACGGTGATTTTATAAAATAATTTATAGTACCATCTAGAGGTAAAAAGATACCACCTGTATACATAATATATAGACATACAGACACAAAAACATGAGTTATGATAAGATATGAATGTGTAAATTTTTAAAATTTATTACCAATTCCCCCGTTAATCCCTGTTGAAATAGGGGTCTCGCTTTGAACACACTTACCCCATCATTTTTGTCATTTTATGATGCAGTTCTGGAAGTCCTCTTCCATGAGTGCCTTTACAAGATGTTATTTTTTTTAAAGTTCTGTACAGTGAATGCTGCTGCACTGTGCCACCCAGTGGATCCAGCTGGTGCCGGATCTGGCACCAGCTGACTTTCGGCTCTTTCCCCAAAGTTAACATGACCATGAAGGGTAAATGTTTTGAATCTATTCACAGCACTGAGGCACCCACAAAAGTGCACCTAAAGATATGCATGAAAGAGGATTTCCAGTATGTTTGATGTTTAGGGAAACTTTTTAGGAGGATTAAATGGCAATATATCTTTTACTATAATAAATATTTTAAAATTTAAACTTTCATACTTAACATAACTCATATTTTTGTGTCTGTCTGTCTATATATTATGTATACAGGTGGTATCTTCTTATCTTTAGATAGTATTGCCACACTGTTGCATAAAATTCCTTTAATGACCCATATTCTAAGTGAGTTTCCAAAAATTAAGCACTTACATAAATTAAGTGTCCTAAAACTCTCAGAAACATAGGAACTAATCCAAATGCTTTTTAAAATTCTTGTGATATGAGTAAATCTTTGGTAACTAAGACCAGTGTAGTATTGTTTGCTTAATAAAAACCAACCCTTTTTCAAGGTATCAGCATTAAGTATGATAAGAGAATTATGTTTTGATTATACATGGGCTTACTAAGCAATTAAACTATGTATTCAGATGTTTGACTATACAGATTTGATTTTAATCAAGTTGAGTCATTCTGAAAAAATTTTACTTCAGTAGTAATTGTGTTTTATAATATGTTGCTTAGATGGGACCTTGAAACGCTAGGGTACATTAAATTAAATTAAATGATAGATATTCAATAAGTATCTAGATCACTTCTAAGATAAAAGATGATTATCTAAATAAGATAAAATATTATCTTTAAAATAAGATGTAAGATAAAATATTAATTACTAAACCAAGGTTTTTCAACTTTTGGCTTTTCCTTCTTTGCAGAGTAACTAAAGGATATTTAGGTTTGTTAATAAATACACTTTTTTGCCACACTGAGAAGCTGTAATGAAAAGAGGCATATAATGTATATCTCTGAAAGTTGTTCGATGGTCTACTTACAAAATTTGCTCATATGCTACAAAATACTAGCAAATGTATATAATAGGCAAGTCACAATTATCTATTTCCTAGTTATCTCTGGAAAGTAAAGGTTAGCAAAGGGGTTGAAAAATTTAATCAATACACTAGGTCAGACCATTAACAATAAGAGTAAGAAAAACTCAGTGTAACAAATTGAAGAAACCTAAGATGTAGTTTTGTTAAGGACAAAAAGAACAATTAATCCTACTGCAATTTAGTCAGTAGTTTATAGTATAAGAAAAAGGAAAGTGAAAGAAAAAAATCTGAATAGAGATAGGCAGTTACAAAGGGTCTGTACCTGGAGAAAGGGAGAGAAGAAGGAAACGGACACAAAAAGAGAATGCGAATTTTGTGCTGTCATATTGGCTAAGATAAAGGTTTTTAAATGGGATTTACTATTAATAACATAGTGATGAAAATTAAGTTTCTTTTTTTCTCTCTTAAAAGAACAACACTGGATTATTTTAGCTCTGTTTAGAGAATGTAAAGAATTTTTCTTTACCTTTTGAGTATCTCTAGGAAACTGCTATTGTCTCAATGTTTGTGTCCTGTAATATACATATGTTGGAATTTGATGACTTTAGGAAATCCTGAGCGCAGAGTCTCATGAACAAGATTAGTGCCCCTCGAAAAAGGAATCCAGACAACTGTCTTGACTCTTTTACAGTGTGAGGATCCAGCTAGAAAGCTTCAGTTGAGAACCAGAAAACAGGCCCTTAGTAGACACTCAATCTGCCTTGATCTCGGACTTCTCAGATTCCAGAAACGAGAAAAATGTTTGTCGTTTATAAGCCATTCCAGCCTATGTATTGTTATAACAGCCTATGTATTGTTATAACAGTTAATCAAGATAGAAACAAACATTGTGTCTTATTAAAATAACTTCCTGTGTTTTGTGTTGCCTTTATCATGTCCTGGATTATTCCAGATAACAACATCTTCTCCGAAATCAGATGAGATCGGGCGTGTTCAGGGTGGTATGGCCGTAGACAACAACATCTTCTCAATGTTAAAAGAACTAAGATTTTATTTTGTTGTTTGCAGCACTGAGAATGGAACTCTGAGTCTCACATATGCTAACTAAGCATTCTGTCACTGAGCTATACTCCCCAGCCCATTTCTATTCTGGCCTCAAACTTGCTATTCTCCTGCTTCAGCTTGTCCAGCAGCTGGAAGTACAGACACATGCCACTGCATCCAGGTGACAATTTTAGATGTTGCCTTTCCAAAATCAAATTCTAAATGAAATATTGGTCTGGGTTTGATTTTGAGGTTTCCCAGGAGGTTCTTTGAAGATCTTCAAGGATTTATTTTTACTTTGGAGAAAGAATCTTTATATGTATAAATATATACAATATATGTTATACTAATTAGGTTTATTTGGTATGTTGAATTGTATGAAATATATTGTCAACTAAGAAGAGGCGCATGACTTCTTAGGTTACTTTTGTGCAGGAAAATGATACTAGTATAAGAATTTCAAGAACTATACAAAATTCCCAGGAACCTGTCAGTGCCCTTCCTGTCATGATAAATCTTTATGCTACTTTGCCTGACATCAAACAACAATGGCAGATGTTATCAGTTAATTTCAGTTGTTATTTAACTGGTGTATGCCACTGAAATGACAAAACTTCCTTCTCACCTGTGTCATAACAAGCTATCATCAGACTTTATTGCCATTTTAACACTTTGTCATTCAGATTTTGTCCTACTCTGAGGCTTTCCTCCTAGCTGAAATGCTTTCTCTTCAACAAAAAAGGACTGCCTGGAGCCCGTGGGAAAAACTGAGATACTCTGTGGTACAAGTTTCTGACAGCATTTCTTTAATAATTCTGAGATCACACCACTGTGTATGGATTCCCAAAACTCTAGTGGAGGAGGTGTGATGGGTTCATAAAGCTGCTAACTCAGATTATGCAGAACAAGAATGAATCGCATGAGACTGAATGAACTGCTGAAGAGTGATTTTAATTTTCATGGATTTTTGGTGTGGAACATTGCTGGTTTTTTAATGTTCCATTTTCTAACCAAAAGGAACTCCTTTCTCTTTTCTCCTAAGCTATATAAAACTCACAAAAACTTGGTAGATTATACCTTTGTAAACAAAAATGAAATATTTATCTTTTTTCTCTCTCTACTGGATTCCTTCAAAATTTAGAAACTCTTATTGATTGTTCTTATTTTCATAGACAATAGTTATTTATATAAGTTCAATAAGAATCTGTTTTTCAAAACAGGACATGATTAGGAAAATCAGTTAAAATGCTAGAGCTTTGTAAACTGTCATGTTTGAGAAAGTGCCTAGAATCAGATAATTCAATTTTTAGGAACTAAGGTTGATAGAACTAGTATTTAGAAAACCTTCTTGAAAACAGCCCCTCACAGGGTTCTTAGACATATATGTAAGTAAGGAAGGTTATTTCTTGGCAGGCCCAGGAACATTAGAATATTTTGGGGATCTCAAGATAAAAGCAAACCACCCAAAACTATAGGTTCTACAGAAGTCTGATAACAAATTCTTGGCTGGGCTTCTACTAGAGACTTCTGAGTCCAGTCTGAGATTCCTTATAAAAGTTTTGTCAAAGAAAACTTTTTTTAAAAGCCCTGTATTCATGCTATATTTATAAATGATTCGATCAAAGTTAGTGAGACTAGACATTTTGTAAAGTGATTTTACTTTGATTTTCCTTAATTAAAATAGTGATAACTACAGAGAGAAATTTTGTTTCAATGGAAAATTATAACCCAGTTTATGAGATTCTAGTCCTGTTCATTATCCTTGAGCTATTTTTCATCTTTTAGTAAACTAGATCTCACAATTTTGCCAGTAAAGTTTCCAATATTTTTCTCCTTACTGTGGTATCAACTGGGAACTAAAACCTATTTCACAGATCCTTATTAAGACTCTAGGTAGTTTCATCCCAAAGCCCAACAAGATGAAGCTGAGACTCGCTGTAAATTTCAAAGGTCTTACAATGGTTTCAGACAACCAAGAAGCTCAACAAACACATACAATCTTTCAATCTCTGTTCTAGGAAATAACTGTAACCGTCACACTAATGTTCTCATTCCACCATTTAAAGATGCTTCTAGCCCAAAATCTGGGAGTCTTCTCAACTGGCTGACTTCCGGACTAGGTTCATAATCTACTCTAGCCATTACTCTTGGCATTTCTTTTTGTTTCCTTGTGCTAATCTACGCATTTTCCTCCTTCGGAGATCTCTTACCTCATAATCTCTAATCTGATGCTTCTCTCCACAGCAATCTACCTAACTTCTTTTTTCTGTTTGAAATTTCAAAGGAAGTTCTAGAAAAAGAAATGTGAGAATCTACTGAAATCCCACAGAGTTGGTACAATGATTATTTTAAAGTGAAAATATTTGCACTAAAGTAGCAGCAAGGACTTGGACCTTTCTCCAGCCATGGAGGCCAACCTGCTCTGACATCTGAGTGGCACGATGTTTCCTGCCTGCATCCTGGCTCTGCGACTTGGACCTTTCTCCAGCAACACAGGCCAACCTGCATCGACATCTGAGCGGCGCAGCGTTTCCGGCCTGCACCCCGCTCTGCAACTCGGACCTTTCTCCAGCCACGGAGGCTGACCTGTGACGCCACATGAGTGGCACAACTCTTCTCCTTTGGTAAGGCCTACACCTGGGTTCTGCTCCACACCTTGGAGTTAGGAAGGAGCTCCAACTGGGAGAGCCCGTCCCTGTTACTGGTTGAGACCTGCAGTGTAGAATCAGCCTCAGGCTCTGGGGTCCTCGGGGTAGAGAAGAGAGCCCTGCTTCCCCCGACCAGCTACCTGAGGACCCGGAAGCAGAAGCTGCTGCCTAACCACCATAGGCTTCAAGGCTGAGACCCACACGCTTCCCATTCACACACTGGACACCCTGGTACCGAAGCCCAGCACTCCCCTAACTATCTCAGGTGTGGTCTGATCTGTGCACTCCAGCAATTGCCTGGGGTCCCTGGGCCCAGTGGTCCACGGTCTGCTACCACCCTGGGTTTACTTTGACAGCCAGGTAAACTAGGGTCCCTAGAGTCCTTTGTGAGCTGCCTGGGCAGTCAGTAGCTCAGCACTAGTCATCTGACATTCAAAATGACAAGACAAAGGGGCAAAATGCAGTCTCAGAACACAACTCCACCCAGAACAAGTACAGGAGACAATGACATAGGAGAACAAGGAAACTACATACCTAAAATTTCTGAAATGATCACATCCAAAGTAAAGAAACAACTCCATCAGGCTATAGAAGAGATTAAATCTGAATCTCTCAGGCAAAAAATGAAATGAAAATAATGGAAGAAATGCTTCACACATACAGAGAAGAAACAGATAACAAGACTAGAATATCAAAGGCAACATTCTAGCCCATAGAGCATACCTACCTAAATGCAAAAGAATTGAAATTATCCCATGCATATTATCTGACCACAGTGCAACAAAATTGGAAATTAATGACAAAGGGAATTCCAGAAACTCCATAAACACTTGGAAATTAGACAACAACCTCCTGAATAACCAATGGGTCACAGAAGAAATTAAAGAAGAAATTAAAATATACCGACAAACAAATGAAAATACAAATACAACTTATAGGAATCTGTGGGATGCAATGAAAGCAGTCCTCAGAGGGAAATTTATAGTGATGAACTCTCACATAAAGAAAACGGAAAGAGAACAAATAAATAGCCTAATGTTGCACCTCAAAAGTTTAGAAAAAGAAGAACAAATCAAGCCCAGAGCCCAAAAAAATGAGGAGATTATAAACCTCGGGGCAGAAATTAATGCAACTGAGATGAAGAAAATTCTATAAAAAAATAAGTAAATCAAAGAGTTGGTTCTTTGAAAGAGTAAATAAAATTGATAAACCTCTAGCCAACCTTATCAAAAAAACAAAGAAAAGAACTCAAATTCATGCAATAAGGAATGAAAAGGATGAAATCACTAAAGATTCTGTAGAAATTGAAAAGATCATTAATATCTACTTTGAAAATCTTTACTCCAATAGGATAGAAAACTCAGAAGAAATGGACAGATTCCTAGAAATGGATGAATTATCAAAGATGAACCAGGAAGATATAAAAACTCTGAACAACCCAATATCAATTAGTGAGATTTAAAATGTCATTAAAAACTTACCGACAAAGAAAAGCCTAGGCCCTGATGGATTCACAGCAGAATTTCATAAAACATTCAGGGAAGATTTAATGTCAACATTCCTCAAACTCTTCAATGAAATTGGAAAGGAAGCAATTCTCCCTAACTTATTTCTGGAGGCAAGTATTATACTAATACCAAAACCAGAGAAGGACCCAACCAAGAAAGAAAACTATAGGCCAATCTCCTAATGAACATAGATGCAAAGATACTCAATAAAATACTAGCAAATAGAATGCAGCAAATCATAAGGAAAATTATACACCATGACCAGGTTGGATTTATTCCAGGAATGCAGGGATGGTTCAATATTCACAAATCAATTAATGTAATACACCATATCAATAGAGCCAAAGACAAAAAGCACATGATCATCTCAATAGATGTAAAAAAGCTTTCGATAAAGTCCAACACACATTCATGTTAAAAACCCTAGAAAAAATAGGAATAGATGGCCTCTACCTCAATCTGATCAAAGCCATCTATGACAAACCAACAGCCAACATCATACTAAATGGACAAAAACTGAAAGCTTTCACTTTAAATTCAGGAACAAGACAAGGATGTCCACTGTCACCACTACTATTCAACATAGTTCTAGAAGCATTAGCAAGAGCAATTAGACAAGAGAGAGAAATAAAAGGAATAAGGATAGGAAAGGAACAAGTAAAACTATCACTATTTGCAGAGGACATGATACCCTACATGGAAGACCCCAAAAACTCCACAAGAAGACTCCTTCAATTAGTTGACAAATTCAGCAGAGTAGCTGGATACAAAGTCAACACCCAAAAATCAATAGCATTCCTATACACAAATAACAAACAGACTGAGAGAGAAATTAAGGAAACCATACCTTTTATAATAACATCAAAGAAATTGAAATATTTAGGAATCAATCTAACAAATGACATAAAAGATCTATTCATTGAAAACTACAGTACTCTGAAAAAAGAGATCAAAGAGGATTTCAATAAATGGAAAAACATCCCCTGCTCATGGTTAGGAAGAACCAACATTGTGAAAATGGCCATACTACCAAAACTGTTGTGCAGATTCAATGCAATTCCCATTAAGCTACCATCAGCATACCTCACAGATTAAGAGAAAATATGCCTTAAATTCATCTGGAACCAGAAGAGACCCAGAATAGCAAAAGCAATTCTGGGCCACAAGGACAAGTTAGGAGGAATCACAATCGCTGACCTGAAATTATACTACAAAGCTATTGTAATAAAATCAACCTGGTACTGGCTCAAAAACAGACCTGAGGATCAATGGAACAGACTGGAAGATGCAGCCACAACCACAAACACACTCAGCCACCTAATATTTGACAAAGGGGCCAAACAAGCTCACTGGAAGAAAGATAAGACTCTTCAATAAATGATGCCAGAAAAATTGTCTTGCCACTTGCCAAAGACTGAAAATAGACCCAAGTCTATCACCATGCACCAAACTCAAGTCAAAATGGATCACAGATCTCAATGTTAAAACAGAAACACTAAACTTATTGGAAGAGAAAGTAGGTAAAAATCTTGAAGACATAGGAGTAGGCAGAGTTCATGAACAAAAATCAAACTGCAAGGAAAACACTTCAAAGAATCAATAACTGGGACCTCATCTTACTGAAAAATTTTTGCACATCTAAAGAGATCACCAGCAGAATAAAAAGAAAACCCACAGATTGTGAAAAAATCCTAACTGGCTGTCCCTCAGACAAAGGCCTTCTATCTAGAACATACGAAGAATTAAAAAACATGAACCCCTCCAAATTCAAAGACCCAATCCAGAAATGGGCATCTGAGATGAATACACACTTCTCAGATGAAGAAATACAAAGGGCAAATAAATACATGAGAAAATGTTCTATATGTTTAATCATTCGAGAAATGCAAATAAAAACAACATTGAGATTTCATCTCACCCCAGTAAGATTGGCCAGCGTTAAGAAATCATCCAATAACAAATGCTGGCGAGGCTGTGGAGAAATAGGAACTCTTCTGCACTGCTGGTGGCAATGCAGACTGGTGAAACCACTGTGGAAATCAGTTTGGAGATTCCTCAGCAAACTAGGTCTAGAAGTCCCATTCAACCCAGCTATTCCCCTTCTGGGTATTGTCCCAGAAGATTTGAAAATATCATATCATCATGATATATGTGCACCCATGTTTATAGCAGCACAATTTGTAATAGCTAAATCGTGGAAGCAACCCAAATGTCCATCCACAGAGGACTGGATTAAAAAACTGGCATTTTTACACAATGGAATATTGTTCAGCTATAAAGAAAGACAAACTTGAGGCTTTCATAGGCAAATGGTCACAATTAGAGACCATATTCATAAGTGAGGTAAATCAGATGTGCATGTGCAAACAGCATATTGTATCATTGGTGTAGGAGTCTGGCGGTGGGAATATAAATTGGGAGGTATAAAGGGAGACTGCTCAAAAGTAGAGAACAATAGGAATGAAGGGAAGGAGAAAAGGAAGAAGGGGATAGCTATGTAAGTATGTATATATGTGCACGATGGCTAACATGGTTGCACTGTTGTCTCATGTTGCTTTGATGTAAGGAACGATCAGTGATTGGCTGTTTGATCAATCTTGTATGTCTATTTGTATTATCCTGAGCAAACACTTTGAAGTTATCAATGTGTAATACAATAACCATTTTTGATCCCCTGCCACCTTATCTGTAATTCAGTTTTTGTAGTGTTCTTGTGCTACTGTGTCTGTTTGTTAATGTTTTTGTTTTTTTACTTTTAAAATAATAAATAAATAAATAAATAAAGTAGCAGCAAAAGGAACCCTTATACTCCAAAAATCTAACTAGAGTATTCAGAAAATACTTCTCTGTTAACACTCTTCCAAAGGGAGTTTCATGTGAATTCAGCTGCTAGGCAGACTGGCCAGTTCCTACTGAGTCCATCAGCATCAAAAAGCCCCCAAAAAGCCTTCTATAAGTTCTTGGTGGTTCTTACAGGGGAAGAAAAAAACACTTTGTTCCATTTAGCATTTAAATCTTTTATCTCTGACCCCTCAGGGAGTCATTTATCATGATCTACTCCCATGTGAATCCATAAATAAACCTTTCCTTCTCTCCTATTAACCTATTAGCAGTTAACTTGCAGGGCCTCAAATACTGGAAACAATTCGAAAGAGGAAAATTTCTCCTGCCAACATAATAAATTTTTCTCATTTTCCATAATTATATCACAACAATAATTCATTATTCTAGGAGAAATAATAATAGAAAACATATCAACACAAAGTTTTCAAGGAAATAGGAAATTTCCATTATGTAAAAATTCAATTTTATAAATGAGTCAGTAGGTGGCACCAAAAAAAAAAAGAAGTATATCTTGATAAATGTACTAATCATGAGTCCTGGAAATCAAATAAAAGCTATTCCTTCAGATGATCTGTGTTGTTTTATCTTTAAACGTCCTACTTTAGCGCACTTTTAAACTGAAAATTGCCTCGAGGACTTTTTGAAAGAAAACAAAACATCACAAATAAAAATAAATCTTGGAAAACACTTCGAAAAACACTTCATGTATTGCTGCCCAAAACTAACTCTGGGCATGCACCTGTCAGGGTTGGACACAAATTATATTGTAGGGAAGATACTATCTTCTCTATAATTTGGTATTTCCTGTAATGTTTTTGTGTTAACTAATGTGAAGATAACTATGTAATACAACATCCAGTTCTAATTCCCTCCTATATTCTGTATAACTTTGTATTTTCTGTATTGTTTATGGCTTTTCTGGTTCATATGTCCCCATTCCTTTGTCTTTAAAATAAAATTAAAAAAATAAAAAAAAATAAAAAAAATATATATTGTAGGGAAGAAATATGTGGTCTTCCAGTCGCATATCTGCAGATTGGAATCCACTGAGCAGAAGCAAAAGGGTAAGGAAATGGGGGCATTTTGATAGTTGCTGAACCTTTTTGGCATTTCAGGTGGGACAGGGGCTCTAACGATCACTTCTAAAAATATATGTGAAACCTCGGAAAAGTCTCCTTGTTGAGTGCTAGCCTTTCCACAGACTATAAACCAGGAAAGGACTGATCCCTAACAAGCCCCACAGAAAAGTTTGCTGTTGTTTCTCTCATAATAAAAGGCATTCATGAAGTCAAGAAAGACATTCCCTCAAATTTTTAAAGATACCTCACCAGTCCATCTGGCCATTCTTCTTTATACCAAACCAACATCAAAGCTACACATCATTGAGAAAGTGGTTATAAAACTTACCTCCTGTGATTACTGACCAAAATGAGGAGGAAGGGAGGAAAAAAGAGAGGAAGGGAGGTGGGGAGAGAGACCCTCTCTTCCCACTTGCAGACACAGACAACACTGTGATGGTCAGGCAGTGCTTCTCCCCGAGTCCTCCTCCCTAACAAGGTCCAAGTTGGTGGTCTCCACTTACCCTGGCAAATTCCATGGGTTTAGGAAGAAGGCACATGACCATGACATCAAAGCGAACATCGCATACCGTCTTCAACCACTTGGTGACAAACTGAGGCTTCAGTTTTTCCACCAGGCTTCCAACTTCATCATCCATCATATATGCGGTGGAGTGAAACCACTGGAACACCATAGCCACCAGCCTGGCCAAGCTTTCTGTGGGCGTGTTCTCACTGGGTGTGCAGAGGCTCACCTGGAGAGGACAGAGCACGACCTGCTCAGCTTCCACTCATCTTGACAAATTTATTATATGCTTATTTAAAAGCCAAGAAAGAGAATGTTCCAGATAATCCATTTGAAACAGCCAGTTTTATAAATGAAGATCACACCTGTGTTCCTCTCTACTGGGCTAGATGGATTGCAGTAGTAATATCACCTCAAGATTTTACCCTCCAATAAGCATTTTTTTCTATAAGCAATCTATTATACAACTTGCACTTGAAAAATGATCACAATAAGTTACGTCAATGAAGTGATCTCTTCATCAATACCTTTAAATGAAACAATCTATATTTTAGCTCTAAAATGACCAGATTTAGGTAAGAATTTTGTACCAGTAATAATTCTTATCCCCTACAGCTCCCAATCAACCACATTAGAAAGAGATTTTAAAAAAATAACACCTTTTATTCATTCTGAAATATCTTTTATTGAGCACTGCAGCAGGGAAAAGAATAAAAAAAGGCACTGTCCCTGCTTTCAAAGAGTTCCTCATAGCAGCAGCAGCAGCTACAGTGTCATTAGAAAAGGAGTTTTTCGAAATAAGACAGGTGAGATTAACAACTAAATCCCAATTTGGTAAAGACTTTTTCAGGAAATTATGTGCAAATACAAAAGAGATACATCACTGTGGAGACACCACCAATGTCTCCAAAAGGGAATGCTGGGGGCTGCGTTTCTGTAGAACTGATGCATTCAGCTGGCTCAAGTCTATTTCTGTATATTCGATCTCCACCGAATAAGTCAACGGTAACCACATTTCTTGTGTCAGCTTGGCTATCATTTCTCTGGTTACATAAACCTGACATAAATGTACAAAAAGCTGTGCAGAGATTGAACTTTAAGAAAATTTTGATGGACAAAAATGGTGGGATGTAAATTATCTGTAAATTACATTAACTATAGTTTTTGAGGATCTATACTAGCAACCTTTCCATTTGTTTCTTGTCAAGAAAATGCACTTCACTGCCTATAGATTTCAATGCCCTGTTCTTTATTAAAGTCAACTCAGGAGCTTTTTAAAAATTTCCTAAGCCAGGTGTGGCCATATACTCTGTCATCCCAGCACTTGGGAGGCTGAGGCAGGAGGAGCACTGCAAGTTCAAGCGCATACTGAGCTCACAGCCAGCACGAACTACATAGTCAGGCCCCGCTTCAAAAACAAACAAACAAACAAACAAATCCTAGGATTCTGAGTTGGGATCCAAGAATTGTTACTTTTAAAAGTAAAACTAATGTGTAGCCAGGATTAAGAACTACTTCCCTAAATTATACAATTCTATTACTAAGGTTAATTTTTCACTATCTCTTTCAAAAGAACAGGAGAAAGTCCTTATCGGTACAGAGTTGAAATGAGAAATAAGAAAGCAGAGAATAGTTAAATTCTTTTTCTTACTAAAAACCATATTCCAAATTGGCTGAGCAGCCTCTGGTCGTGTTTATCATCATCTTTGTTATCAAAATCAGTGTTATCCAGGGAATGGTGGGAAGAGGAGAGACCCAGCTGTCGCCGGCGATTAAGCTCATGTTCCCGTTGCTCAGCATGGAACTCAGCTTCTTTCAACAAGCTGCCAAAGAGAGGTAGTTTTAAATTAGACTGTGGGAAGACACATTCTAGATTTTAACACAGTAAGAGCAATTACTTCATGACTATTCACACATCACTCATTGTTCTTCTTTAAAGTAGTACCAATTACTCCTGGAAGCCTAACTGCATTTCCTTAACTATTTTGTACTCCTTTCTGTTTCAAAGATGAACAAACTGAGGTACAAAGAGGCTACTTCCTCTAATCAATTATAAACAAGCAGAACTGATATCTCTGATTGTTAGTTCACCAGTCAGAGCTTCCTCTGTAACTACTATGAAGCTAGGCGGGTGGCAAATGCACAAGACAAGGAGAGATCCAGCATTTGTATCCAAATGGAAAAATATTCAGTATCTGGCATTTAAAGACCTAAAAGTGAAACAGTGAAGACTTCTTTGTTAACTCGCTAAGTAACAATTCTTAAAAATGTGGGCAGAGCTCAGCAAAAACTAACTTCATATGCACTATTGGCATTATAAATTTGGACATATGCTTTAGAAAGCAATTTGGTAACATACCGAGACCCAATAAAATACTCAGATCGATTGACCAGTCAACTTATCTGGTAAGCAACCCTCAGAAATTTTTTAAAAAGAAAGAGCACTAGGCACAAAAATATCAGTTCTTTATAGAAGTTAAAAATGGAATAAATCTAAATATCTAATGGCGCAGGAAAATAAATTATATCTAGGTAAACATTCTAACCACTAAAAAGTGATAAATATGTCACTTTACAATAACATTAAAAAGAGCTACTTGTGTAACAGTATATTAAAAAGAATCATAGCTTCACTGTGGTTGCACATATATAAATAAAACACATTTGAATAAGACTAGATATTTAAAACATCATGCTGATGGCGATGAGAAAGAGAATAGTAGTATGGCTGGTTTTGTCTTCTTTTGTGCTGATTTAACAAACACTGACTTTCCACTATGCTTCACTACTGAGATAAAAGAAAAAGACTCAATCCCTCTCCTTAAAAATTTATATTCTAATACAATTTTTTTAAAAATCTGGTCTCCTTGGATTTTACACAAAAAGAGAACAAGTTCAGAGGTTATCATTTAAAGCCCTGCCTTCTCTGTCACTCTGAAGGAGAAAAACTCAGCAGGCTGCAGGACTGGTGCTGTCTACCTCAAGACCTCTACCTCAGCACTGCCTTACTCAATTTTCCAGCACCATGTTGCTCACAGGCAGGTAATTTGTTTGATAGTCTTTCCCACCCTCCTCATTGGCTAACGCTGCTGTCACTCAAGCCAAGCATCCCTATCTCCACCCCTCACTCTGACCAGAGACTGTATTTGGCACCCTAAAACGCCCCACTCAGGGCTTAACGCTGCACTCAGCAGGGTGGAACACAACTACACAATATTTATGCTTTTCTAGTCGCTACTTGAGTAACTGGAGGTTACTTTTCTTTCTCGAGCACTTAGCCCAGTGTCTGGCACAAAACTGGCATTGGATAAAAATATTTATTGAATGCATGAATTAATTCATCGCCATGGCAACAGTGCGGGAAAGTGAGCTGCTAGGTGAAGGTATCTGAAACCAGACTGAATCTACACATATCAGTGTGCAAAGTTTGATCAAAGCAAAGGCAGGGGCAGCGAGCACAAGCGCGTACGCAGTACCTTATCACTGCCTCCACAGCGCAGACCAGCTCCTCGGCGCCGCACTCCCGAGTGTTTATGGGGGGCGGGGAGGTCTGGTAGAGGTGGGTCTCCGCGGCGGCCCCCACCTCGCTACTGTGATGATTTGAGTGACATCTTTTGCAGTACCGAACTGGTCTGTTTCCGTGACGACCGCAGCACCCTGCGGAAAAGCAGGTGACGACTGCTCTTCTGACATGGGAACTGCAGTTCTACAAGCAAAGTAACAGCAATTAAAGTTGACCGCTGAAGTAAACGTGGCAAAGAACTGGAGCAAACAGAAACTTAAGGGTCCACTAGAAGTGGCAGCACATTTCCAAAGTGCCGCTTATTTCCCAACCACAAGTTAGCGTCAAACCGGATAAACTCTAGTAGTAAAGGTGAGTGAGGGGGTGGGGATGTAGCTCAGAGGCACAAGTGCCTGCCTGGCAAGCACAGGTCCTGAGTTTGATTCCTGGTGCCAAAAAAGAAAAAAAAATTCAATAAGGGATATCCTCTAGAGAGAAATGCTCTAGCAGATCAGTGGGACCATGGTGGAAAACGAGGGATGAGAGGGATAATTTCTGGATGATTTGAATGTAATTTCTCAAGTGTTTTCATCAGAAATACATATTTTTTTTTGAGTATTGAGTTTTTAATATGTATTGTTTATTAAAAACAGCACCAAAATTTTCAACATCAACTGGTTTTTGGTGTACAAAATAAAAAAAAAGAACATCAGAAATAAATCCCATGTGAACTACAATGAAAATACCAATAGCACTCTACAAAAAAAAAAATTTTCACTTCAGTTATCACACCTGAGGCCTTCTGCACACATGACCACAGCACGTTCCACACACACATCGCTTACACTGACAGCACGTGGGTTTTGCTCTCCTGGCCTTTGTGTAGGACATACTCAACATCTCAGTGGTCTTGCTGTTCTTTCAGGCAGTTCTTGTTATATTATATAGTGTGTAGTTCACAGGCACATTAAATATCAATAACATAAAACTTTAAATTCATAATATGTATTGTGCATTTAGAATAGACATCACGATGTTCACCTCAGCTGTTTAAGTGCTTACAAAACCTAAACATTCACATCACAAACAGGAACCTATATGAACTACAGTGTAAACACAAACACAAGTCCACCACAGAAATGAGCTTTGCTGCAACTGCCACACCCAAGGCAGACGTCACATGTGACAACTGCATGTTCCATGCAGACGTCTTGCTTACACTGACAGCACATGCGCTTAGCTTTCTTTTCATATATGGCAATCTTGTCACCGCTCTTCTCTTCCTATTTTGCCAGGAGCTTCCTACTATATTGTAAAATATGAACTTAGCAGGGAAATAAGATGTCAATAAATCACAATATCATATATGTAATGAGTGCTTAGAATAGACATCAAGAGTTTCACATGAGCTGTTTACTTACTTACAAAACCTAAAGATAACATCAAAAATAAAAACCTGCATGAACTACAATATAAACACAAACAAAAGCCTACCACAGAAACAAGCTCTGCTTCAACTGTCACACCCAGGCAGTCTTCACACATGACAACTGCATGTCCCCTGTACAAGTATCCCTTACACTGATAGCATATATGTTCTGTAGAAATACATATTTTTTAAAACAAAATCACTGTCCAGAGATATCACATAGCACATAAGAGTAGAAAAGGAAAAAGTGTAACTCCTAGAATAAACTCTTTCAAAATTACTTTAACCACCGCTCCAAGAGCAGACTACTGCCTCGCTCCTCTGTTTTTGTGGCAAACAACGGTAGGTAGGGGCCGTGCTGGGCTGAGTTCACAGCCCCAAAGCAGCTCTCTCCCCTCCCATCAACACATTCTCTATTTAAACCTATAAAAGCTGTCACTGAACACCACAGGGTGACACCAAAACACAGCCAGGACCTCGCACAGCATCAGCCATTGACACCAACCACAGGGAAGGAGCCGACAAATGAAGTGATGGAAATGGCACAGCAAAGAGATTCCTGGTTGTGGGCTGTTTCCAGCGCTGCCCTGACAAGAGGGGGAGGAGCAAGGCTATGTGAAGCAATCAGGGGAGCTGTCAGGAACACTCTGACATCTAAACAAACCTGTGTGTACTTCCGGGAAGATGGCGACCGGGTAGGCAGCAGAGAGAGAACCTCCCAGAGGATTACCACCCAAACAATGAAATATAGCAATATGAAGACAGAAATAAGGACTTCCGGGAAGAAGACGAACAGCCGAGAGAGCGAGTGTGGAGGGAAGAATGGCTTCAGCTCCTGAACCCGACAGAGAACGCGCTACTGGGACAAACTGCACCAAACCGGGCAGCGCTCTGGGATCCCGCTCAGAACCCCACCCCGCAGCCAGCGCTGCGCGAACTGGAGCAACAGCGACCGGCCGGCGGGATTTCTCAGTCAGGGAAAATCTCCATCCAGGGAAAAACATCTGAACGGTACTCCTGTCTGCACGATCACAGGGTGAGTTAAGTGCGCGCTCTAACCGGTTTTTCCTGAATCGGGAAGAAGCTCAGCCCAGCGAGAGACATCAAAGCAGCTTCAAGGACTGCGGGATCTCCCGGGTGGGAAGACCTACTTAGGCGCCCCAACGGGTTTTGTGAGGGGGGAAGGAGCTCCACCCAGGGAGGAAAACCTGA
>PVLD010009270.1:0-78066 GCA_004027595.1 Dinomys branickii | reverse complement strand
AGACTGGAAGATGCAACCACAACAAAAAACCCACTCAGCTACCTAATATTTGACAAAGGGGTCAATCAAACCCACTGGAAAAAAGAAGGCCTGTTTAATAAATGGTGCTGGAAAAGCTGGCTTGCCTCTTGCCGAAAACTGAAAATAGACCCCAGTCTATCACCATGCACCAAACTCAGGTCAAAATGGACCATAGACCTCAACATTTAAACAGAAACTCTAAACCTATTGGAAGAGAAAGTAGGTAAAAATCTTGAAGACATAGGAGTAGGCAGAGACTTCATGAACAAAAATGAAGCTGCAAGGGAAACACTTCAAAGAATCAATAATTGGGAGCTCATCCTACTGAAAAGTTTTTGTACATCTAAAGAAATCACCAGCAAAGTAAAAAGAAAACCCACAAATTGGGAAAAAATCCTAGCTGGCTGTCCCTCAGACAAAGGTCTTCTATCTAGAACATACAAAGAATTAAACATGTACCTGTCCAAATTCAAAGACCCAATCCAGAAATGGGCATCTGAGATGAATACACAATTCTCAGACAAAGAAATACAAATGGCAAATAAATATATGAGGAAATGTTCCACATCCTTAGTCAGTCAAGAAATGCAAATAAAAACAACATCGAGATTTCATCTCACCCCAGTAAGACTGGCCAGTATGAAAAAGTCATCTAATAACAGATGCTGGCGAGGCTGTGGAGAAATAGGGACTTTATTACACTGCTGGTGGAAATGCAGACTGGTGCAACCACTGTGGGGAGCCGTTTGGAGATTTCTCAGCAAACTAGGTCTAGAGGTTCCATTCCAGCCAGCTATTCCTCTTCTGGGTATTTTCCCAGAAGATCTGAAAACATCATATCACTCTGACATATGTGCACCCATGTTTATAGCAGCACAATTTTAACAGCTAAAATGTGGAAGCAACCCAAGTGCCCATCCACGGAAGACTGGATTAAAAAATTGTGGCATTTTTATATAATGGAATATTATTCAGCTGTAAAGAAAGACAGTTTTGGGGACTTTGTAGGCAAGTGGTCAAAACTGGAGTCCATACTCATAAGTGAAATAAATCAGCAATACATGTGCAGGCAATGTATTGTATCACTGGTGTAAGAACCCGAGCGTGGGAATATAAACTTAGGGACATGAAGGAAATCTGTTCTAAAACAAAGAACAGATGGAACGAGGGAAAGGAGAAAAGAAAGAGACAAAAATGTATGTATGTATATATGAATATACATATATGCAGGAGGGCTAACATGGTTCTACTATTGTATTATATCACTTAATGCTAAGGAACAATTGATGATGGGTTATTTGATCAATCTTGTATGTCTGTATGTGTTATCCTGAACACACACTTTGAAGATATCAATATGGAAAGCAGCAACTATTGGTGTTTTTTTTGTTGTTGTTGTTATTGTTGTTGTTTGCCTGTTTTGTTTTTTGTCTTTGGATTTTTGGTTTTTGTGTTTTTTCTGTTGTTGAGAGGATTAATTGTCTGACTAATTTTGCATGTCTGTATATGGGTTCATATATTTACACTTCGAAGATATCAATGGATAAAGCAATAACCACTGCTGAGACCATGTCACCTTGTCTATAGAATAGTTGTGATTGTACTATTTTGTATGCTAATTGGTGTCTGTTTGTTAATATGTTTTTGTACTTTATTTTTTTTGAAATAATAAAAAAAGAAAGGATGAATGAGTGAAGGAATGGATGGAATTTAGTCGTGGGTAAATGACACTTCCTAAGTAGCACTTAGAAATTATGGAGTGGCTAGTTTATTCATTCATTCATTCATTCATTCATTCATCTAATAGTCAGAATGAATATGCATGCAGTGTCTACCACCAGTATGTGGGATTTCATGCCAAATAAAGCCCAGTTTTTGTCATGGAGCAACTCATAGTCTACAGGGACAGAAAGGTCAGTGGGAGTAAAATAATGTACAAATCATCATAGTTGGGTAAACATGAGCAGGAGCAAACTGGAAGGGCCCCAAACAAGTTTTGGGGTTTCCATGAGAGCTTAAAATACTTCCCTATACTGATACTATTAGGTGAGTAGCAATCCCAGAAAACTAGGGATTAGAAATAGGAAGTTTTAGGAGGGAAATGTCACACCAAACCATGCAATTGAGAGAGATGATGGCATGTTCTGGGCTTTGGTGCTGCACAACTCAGGGGACATCATTCACATCCTGTTAAGCAAATAGCTCCCCCAGGCTCTGTTATGAAAATAGATGGCAGCGATGATCACACACACGTGAGTGCACTTAATGTCACTGAATGCACCCTGAAAGGTGATTAAAATGACAAATTTTATGGCAAGTATTTTTTTAACAGAATAAAGTTTTTTAAACTAGGTATCCGAAATATGCAGGAAAAAATGTTATAGAAGGTGTTAATATAAATCCAATATTGGCCTTTTCTTGGATTTTCTGACCTTTGAGGCAATTTTTAGTTTTTATAATTTGTAATTTGTGGTAATTTCCTATTTTGGTAAATTTTCATGTTAAAAACATAGAGTTAATATCCTGAAAGAGTAGCTGTGGGTAGGCCTCCCCCTGCCTTGTTTAGCCCTGCAGTACAGAGGGCTGGCTACGTGTGAAATTGTCTTCATCCATGAGAACAAAGTGGTCCGGGGGCAAGATGTGCCCAGGAGCATCCAATCGGAGGGTCTCCCTGGTTCTGAAACCTGTCCTTGTTCTCACTGCCTGATGCCATCTTTCGTTTGAAAACTGCTTCTTGGAATATGGGACAAATTAGTGCTTGGAAAGTTTTAGAATTCCTTTCTAAATAAATATATACAAATAATAGAAAACTTTAGGTTGAAGATAGTGAGCATTTCCTCTGAAAGAAAAAGCTGTCATCCAATCCTATGTCTGCCACTAGCAAGTTGCACAGTGCTAGAAAAGCCATTTAGTTTGCTTTGGGCCACAGTTACAGCATTTGTAAAAGCCAAGTAATAATATTTATTGAGCAGCCACAAGGCTCAAGGCCGGGAGCGAGACTCTGAGGATGTGGAGGCTGAAAACAGAGACCCAGGAAAGGTGTCAGGAGTCAGAGGACAGAACCATCAACTGTGCCTGGGGAGGTAACACTTGAAGCTTAAGAAGGAATTTAATAGGCATGCAACTAAGTCAGCAGCCTTTGTAGCTTGGGATCTGGAGATGAGAGCTTCCAAAAGCAATCAGAGAAATGGGATTTCTGGGGTAGCTGCTCGGTGAGAGCCTTACTCTACCCTCTTCAGCTCTCATTGGCTGTACTGAATACTTCCAAGTGCCTGCAGGGGGATTATGGGGGAGGGAGAGGCAATTTGTTTTCCACCCTCTGCACAGTACCTGGGCACACTGTGAACTCACATGAACACATAAGCACCCCTGCGTGCTCACACATACCCCAGTGAAGCTGCAGTGCTTTGTTTCCTGTTCTCAGTGGTAGACAACCGCTATTCAGAGCAAGGACGAGGGCAGGAGGCTGGCAGAGAGCCTCTCACATGTAGTCAGCCCAATGTACATGCAACCCAGGGGCTCACTGCCCCCGTCATGCTGTTGTCTCTGCCATCGCACGGACTTGCCCTCTTCCAGGGAGGCTTTGCACAAATCTCCCTTTTGCATCCCCACCCCTTTAACTTCCTCTCCCTTGCTGTTTTGCGCTGCATTATTCCCCTTCTGGCTCTTCCTCAGCACTTCTCCTTCATTTCCGGAACCTTAGAAGAGAGTCATCGGGCACTTCCCTTCCTTTCTCCTCTGTTTCTGCATTGGTAGAGATAAATGAGAGGGAACTTTGGAGGGCTGAAGCCAGAATACTTTTTAATGGCAGCTTATTTCTTTCTAATGTTTAATAATACTGTCAAATATGATTACAGAAGTTCATTCCTAAATGAGTGAGTTTTTCAAAATTTGTAATAGACAAAAGTTCATGCTATCTCAATGAAAAAGGAAAGAAGAGAAATTCTGGCAGAGAGATCAGAAGAAGCAGTGTTGAAGAGACTGGAATACTCGTGACAGAGTGAAGGCATGGAAATAGTCTGATCTTAGAGAGGAGGAGTATATGAGTCCTCAGAAGTAAATTAAGGCCTCTCTGTTAAAGGCCCTGGGTGTTACAGTTAGACATATGGGTTCATTCTGTAGCATATGGGAAATGGCCATTTACAGGTTCTAGACAAATGATGACAAGCTCATGTATTAATGCCAGTTAATCCTGATGGCTATGTATGATGTACGAAAAGGGAAAGTATCTGGCTAATAACATCCCTTAGTTATTGTGGGCTGATCAGGTCTGCAATCTCCCGAATGAGTGGACAGTGAAGGCTAAATAAAAAGAGGCAAATGGAATGATTCCAGGGTTCCAGGAGCATCAAAGGCCTCTCACAGAATTCAAGATTCTCTCAAGATTCTCTCAAGACCAAGACTATCTCCGGGTGGCCTGTATTTATTCACTTATCAGAAAAAGGGAGGGGACTACTCAAGAAAGGTGGAATTACTCAAGGACTTCTCCAAGTAAGGTATTAAGTTAATCCTTAATAAAGATTAAGTTAATCCACCCAGGAGTGAGATACTTGAGGCAACAGTCTATCTAGTTGAGATCAAATCCAAATGTCCTTGGCTGTGATGTTGTTTTATCCTTTGAGGCTTTCTGGATACATCAGCCATTGAAGCTTTCAGTAGAGATTAGTGACTCACAGAGGTTCACTTACTAGGAGTTTGTCGCCCACTTCCAACAAGCAGCCTAGGCTTTGGACAGATTCACAAGTACGCATAACAAGCCAATTGCCTAATTTAAGTCCTGCTAAGGTTTGCTTCATACTGGTCTCCATCAGGAGATAATCTAGGGTTATAATATGTTCATTTATTCAGAAATGTTTGTAAGTTGTCTCCAATGTGCAGATGCTACACTATGGTGCTAGAAGTAGATGGTAGAGAAAATGGGCATTAGCTCCTGCCCTCATGGAGCTGACAGGCTATGGATGACAAAGCTACTAGATTGTTGTGTCCTTAAATGGAGTAATGGAAACAGACATTATCTGGAAGTATTTTGGAAGTGTAGTTGCCAGGATATTTAAATGTGGGGTATGGAAAGAAGTGGTAATTTAATTGAAGACTTTTAACCAAGGTGAGATACAGAGAATAAAGAATACTTTTCTGTAGAATTCTGAAGGTTATGTTGCAGTTTTATTTTATTTTATTTTTAAGACAAAAGAACCCAGAATAACACAGAAACAATACAGAAAATACCAAGTTATAGAGAAGAAGTAAGGAATTGGCACTGGATGCTGTATAACATAATGTTATCTTCGTATTTGTTATAACAAAATCAATAAAGGATATACTGAATTACAGAGGAGACAATAGGGAATATGTTTTTTTTTTTTTGGCGGTACTGGGGATTGAACTCAGCACCCTGCACTTGCTAGGCAGGCGCTTATTCCACTGAGCTATATCCCCAGCTCCGGGAATATGTATTAACAAATGCAAAGACAACACTATGTAATACAGCATCCAGTGATGGTTCCCTATGTCGCAGTTTTAATACTGTAAATATTTTCTAGGCAACTCCTGTGGTGGTGTCCAAAGGCAATTGTACCTGTACCTAGGGTTTGGAAGGCAGGGAAGAGATAAAAACTTGAGAGCCACCAGAACATAGGGGACAACTAAGACTGTGGCAGAGAGGGCATCACACAGAAAGAATATACGGTGATAAGCAAGGGAGATGAAGCTCAGGACACTGGAGGACATACTAGGTCTGACCAAAAACTATAGGGTATAGTTAAATAAAAATTATTATAATAAAAGATACATTACCATGAATCACCTTGAAAACACTCTTCTTGGAAATACTTAACTCCATAATTATGTTACTTTCTGAAGCAGTTCTGGAAGTCCTCTTTCATGTGTGTGTGTGTTTTTTAAGATGTGATAAAAAATACAGTGAGGGCTGTTGCCCAGGGCCATCCAGTGGAAAAGCAGGCTCCTGAAAACAGTATGTCCTCCCCCACCTTATTCCCTGGATCTGGGACTGTTCAACATTTGGCTTTCCCCCAAAGTCAAGATGACCATAAAAGTGAACATTACGAGTCAATTCAGAACATCTAGGCAGTCATAACAGTATGACTAAAGATACTTACAAAAGTGTACTTTCAGAAATGCTTCAGAAAGTGCCAAGAATGATGGGACAATTATGTTAGAAAGGAAGGGGAGTGGGATTAATGCCACCACACCTTTTGTCATAATAAGTTTACTTTAAAAACGTTAACATTTACTGTATTTTTAAAAAATCACCCTTCATAAACCTACAGAGGCAACGTGTAAGAAGCCAGGAAAGGACTGAGAAAAGCAATCAAAGAATAGGGGAAGATGGAAAGTTCTTTGAAACTCGAAGGAGGAACTATTCCAAGAAGGCACAGGTGGAGTCAAGCGCTGAGAAATTCATGGTGATTCAAGAGAGGATTAAACCAGCTTGCAAGCTTTGCGAGGACAGCTTTAGTGGAGCAGAAACATGCAGTGGAAAAATCTGCTTTTATGAAGCAGTGAAATGAAAGGGAAGGGAAGAAGTACTATATGACCTTACCCAATCTATATTTCCTAACTTGAATCTGTATACATTAGAAATGGGGGTTTCTTTTTTATTGTAAAGAGAAAAGAAAACAAAATAATAGTAACCAAGACAAAAACAAAACAATACAAAAACGATAAAAAGATACAGGATTTCAAAACAAGGTGATGGGAAGTTAACAATGGTTGCTATATTACATACCATTATCTTCAACAAAGTTGCTCAGGTTACCAGATGTAAGAACGCAAGATTTATCCGTCAAACAATTAGAGAGAAATAAAAAATTATTAAAAAACAATAGACATGATAGAGAGTGTCACTAATCAAGATAGTAAGGATTCATCAATGGTTGTTATATTGCATATTGTTATCTTCAAATTAGTTGTTCAGATTATCAGATATAATCATGCAAAATTGGTCAGAAAAAGAAAATTTAAGCATTGACTGTTCCTTTCAATAAACCAATAGACATCAGCAGTACAGTTATCCCAGCTAGCCTTGTACATCCGTGTATATTTTCTCTTCCTTCTTTCTTTCTTTGCTCCTTTCCCTCATTCCAGTTGTTCCTTCCCTTTGAGCAACTTCTTTCTCTTTCACAACATCTATTACACCTCTTGGGTTTTATTTACTTTTTCAGGGTGCGTCTAGAGACCGTACTCCTAAGTGAAGTAAGTCAGACTCACATGTGAAATGAGGGTTTCAATGTTGTTTTTCTTGTACTGTTATCTCTAATATCCGCTTTACATCTCAACAGTCTAAACCTGGGGAGTGTGAGAGGAACGAACTTCCTTCCAAGTCCAACAAGAACGTCTGACTGGAGAGAAAACCCTGTCTCACTGCTTCTAGGCTGCATGCTTTGGATTCCTTCCCCCATTGTCCTCAGGAAGGATTCAAGGACTATGGTGACCAAGCTCTGTCCACTGTCTTATGATATAGCACAGCTGCTTCATAGGAGTAGAAGGCAATGGCTTCATTAAAAATAAAATTCCAACAAGTTCCTCTTTGTGGTCAAGACATCAAAAAGTTTGAATATCCCACAGAGAACAGAGTTTCTTTGACATTCCAACATCAGTATTTCTGAGGATTCATAAATCAAGAAGTAATCTTCCTTGGATCAGAAGAAAGTGAATCTTGGCTGAAAGCTCTTAACTAGACAAGGCCTACCAGAGATTTAAGGGTTTAATAACTCAAACTTCTCTCTGTCCCCACAGTGACACAGCTTGACACTCCACTAGGAGCACCCAGCACCCCTCTTTGTTTATTGGAGTTAAATTACCTCTTCTTTTCTCCCATGGTGGTTTTCAGTGGGTTTCCTGCCCAGCTCACATTAATTTATTTGTTCAAATCTGTCCCATCCAGCTTTCCACAGAGGTTACAAAATTAAAAATTGTCAGTTCCCATAACTGCCTGACCTTTTCAATTGGAAAAGTTCAGAGATCGGTCCTTGGAGGCCCAACAGTAATTCTGCCCTGAGCAGCTGTGGCCTCAACAGAGTCAATGTAAATATTTCAACAGGTAAATAATCAGCCTGAGAGCTTGGACCAACAAACTACAAATGTGGAGCAAGACACAGCGTATCGCAGGTGGGGTAAATGGGAAAGCCCCAGAGTTGACATTTTGTAAGAACAAAACTGTCAGCAGAGGCGCTTTGAGGTGGAGAGGTGTAAGTTCCAATAAAGGGCTACGTTTCAAGGGAACTCGAGAAGAAATGGAAGAGCACGCAGTGCCCTCCATGGCCCTGGTGTCATGCCCTGCACGTGCTATATTACCACAGTGGCCACATTTACTCTGTAGAAGATATTCAAAAATTGTTTTTTCATTCCTCGGAGTTGTTGAGCTACTTAGGTAGTCCCAGTAGAGAAGAAATTAAGCAATGCTTTAGAAGACGAGAGAGGAAAACATAGGTGAGGTCATATTCCTTAAAAATCTCATGAAAGTTTAGTAATCAAAAGACGTGAGCAAAGTGGAATTTATTGTAGCTGAAGAATGTATCATGAATATTTTATAAAAGTAGGTGCAATAATTAAGAATATGAAAATAAACTTGTATATCTGTGGCCAACTGATTTTCAACACAGGTGTCAAGACCACTGAATGGGGAATAAAAAGTCTTGTCAACAAATTGTGCTGGGACAACTGAATATATCCACATGTGGACAAATTCCTACTTCACACCATATAAAAAAATTAATTCAAAATAGATCAACAACTAAAACATCAGAGCTAACCTCATAAAATTTGTAGAAGAAAATGTAAGGGTAACTCTTCGTGACCTTGCATTTGCCAGTAGATGATGCCAAAGGCACAATAAATGAGAGATAAAAGATAAATTGGACTTTATGAAAGTTAAAAACTTGCAAAACAAAGGACATTATCAATAAAGTGAACAGGCAGCCTTTAAGACGGAAGAAACTATTTTCAAATCATATATTAGATAAGGGCTTCGTATGCCAAACGTAAAAAAAAAAACCTCTTAAAATTCACCGAGAAGATAGTCAACTCAATTAAACTGGGCAAAGAACTTGAAGAGACATTTCTCTAGAGAAGCTATCCATCTGGTCAACAAGCCTGCGAGAAACTGTGCCGCACTGCTTGTCATTAGAGGAATACAAATCAAACTCACAGTGAGCTGCCATTTTACATCATTAGGACACACTGGCTTTAATTTTAAAATTAAAAATCAATCTCAGACAATAATAAGCTCTAGCGAGGGTGGGTAGACAGCGGTGCCCTTGTGCATTGTGGATGGGAACGTGAAATGCTGCAGCTGCTGCTGCAGACGACAGTTCAATAATTCTTTCAAAGGTTAAACCTAGAATTGCCACATGACCATGCAAGCCTCTTACTAGAAAGATAACTCTCCCGTTGAAGTCACACACTCAGATACAGATACATGCATATTCGTGATGGTCTTCCTCATACTAGCAAAAGCTTCAAACAAATCAAATGTCTATCAGTGGAAGAATGGACACACTGGCATTTACATACAATGGAATATTATTCTGTCATAAAAAGAAGGAAGCGCTGGTGATGACGAAAGCATGTGTACACCCCCAAAACGTTATGCCGAATGATAGAAGCCAAACATAAGGTTCTCATAAGATAAGATCCTGTTTATACAAAATATTCAAAATAGATGACTCTATAGAGACAATGTAGTTTGGTACAGTAACTAGTCAGTGAGTATAGGCTTTTCTTTGGGGGGTAGATTATTTTGGAGCTAGATAAGGAGATGATTGCATCACATTAAAGTGCATCAAATAACAGTGAAGCATTTATTTTAAATGATTTATTTCTTTTTTTGTGAATCTTCAAACAAAATTTATAAACAGAGAAATGTGGCTTCTAAGTTCAGGGATGGTCCCAAATGCTATATAGAAACACACCCTCTTCAGGAAAGCATTTAAGGCTTGTAATAAAAAAAATGTTTCCAAAGGAGTCAACTCCCCCAAGTACATGAAGTAGCTCTCGAGACCTTTGTCTCCACAGTTTACCTCATGGGGACAGGGGGTGGGGCAGGGAGCACCCTTTCTCTTAGCTGCAAGTGCATCTGTGCTGTCTGCCCACCCCCACAGCCCCAGAAGGACTCACACAACCACCCTGGACCCTCAGTTTCATCTCCCAGCAAATCTCGCCCATCCTTCATGCTTTTAATTTGGTGCCTTCCAGTTGACAGTAGATAGTGACCGACTCATGAACTCAAGTAGTAAATTAATTCCTGCTATAGGGATGTGCTCCTGCAAGTGGATTAATCAAGTTCTCCAAGGTGCAGCTCAACCCTAACCCCCTGCGAGACGCTTTCCCAGTGTGCTTGGCAGAGTTTTCTTTTCCCAGTGCTAGCTGGACTTATTAATGCCATTGTTCTTACTCTCCTAGGCCACTGTCAAACCTCAGTACTGAGGAGAGTACCTGGCATATAAGGGTATCAGTGCAATGCACTTAGATCAGACACATTCCTATCAGATAACAGCATGTTTCAACTCAGCATGAGCTTCTTGTTCCTTAGAGATATATCCATCAGTATGTGCATGTGTGCGTGTGTGTGTGTGCGTGTGCGTGTGCGTGTGCGTGTGCGTGTGTGTGTGTGTGTGTGTGTGTGTTCTGGGCAGAATACACTTGCGTAGGAAAGGCACTTCCTGTGTGCATGCCACACAGCTCACTAGATCACCACCTCTGAGAACAGCAGTCCTGCTGCTGCAGGGTATCTTTCCTTTAAAGAATGCAGTTAACACTGAAAAACCAATTAATATAAGCTAATTCCATCTCCACTATAATCTGGGAGCTGTTTTATCTGGGGCTGGCTCCCTGAGACAGAGGTGGGGAGCAGCTGTTAAAAAATGCCGGACAAACAACCAGTCACTGGTTGCTGGACCACTGAGGATACCAGCTTGTGACAGGGGCAGCCCAGGAGAGCCACTGCCACTCTGCACCTGGCTGTGCTTCTGTTACCCACACAGGCTAAATGGGAGCTTTTGAGCTGTCAGCCCCTCTCAGCATCCTTCTGAGAAGGCAAACAGGCACAAAGGAATGGGAAAAGGTAAGAAAGTAAATGCAGTCAGTGAAACACCTTAAAGTATCTGTCCCCCCAATCCAGAGCCAGCACAGTTCCTTCAGTTTCTTTATTGAGAAAATTCTGGAATATGTCTGAATATTCTGAAAATGAATTAAGAACCCTTTGTGGAACGTGGCAGCTGGGGGTTGGAGCCTCACAGGGTGCAGAAAGCTTGGGGAGGGAGGTTGGACTAGGTCATTTGAGCCTGTACTGCAAGCAGGCAGCCACGGTGATCCACACAGCTCAGGAAGAGCCAATTTACTTAAACTAAGATTTTGTGTTTAGAATGTCCTCAAGTTCCCTGACATGACTGCTCTATGCTTATAGCACACTTTGGTTCTAAGACCTTCTGATGACCTTGTCATTTGTCTCTTCTAATAACCTTCTAGGAAGGAGCCATTATGTGTGTGTATTTGGCTGATAGCTTCTGCAATTGTATTTGCTGATGGCTTGTGTTGTGCTTCACCTGACGAAATCATTGGAAACATTTCATTATGCACTTCCTCTCACCTCGGCTAGCTGTCATTAGGAAAGCCACTGTGGAAGCAAATTTAATACAGTTTGCCATGTTGAATAAGAAAAGATAAGAAGGTAGAGACACTCAAAGACTACTGGGCAGGGTGAGCCTAGAGAAAGTGGGTACATTGTCAACACACAATTTTAAAGCAATAAGAAACTCAGCATAAAGTCAGTAGTTTTGTTATCATGTAGTTGTAATTCTAAAGCACACTCAGGTTAAAATATTCCTCCCTGCCAGGGTAGATGACTGTTGCCCTCTTACCCATTCCTCTTGCTAAGTGGCTGGTTTGAGTGTACAGGTATGTTTAGAAAGTTTTTGAACTATTCATTGTAAAAATATATCTGAATGTAGAAACATAGACTATTAAATTCAAAAGGGAATTTAGGTACCATTTGATAATACTGTCTTTTTTATTTTTCCTTCTTACCTTCTTTCATGAAAAACAAATCTGAGGGACCACTGCTAGTGATCAGGTTTAACAAGCCCGCCCCAAGAGAAACTTGTACCTCAGAGAAAGAGGTAAATCACATTCTCAAGGTCATGGCAATGCTGAGTGGATAAGTCGGAGCAGTGTTCGTGATATGTACCATTAACCTATTTTTCTCTGAGTGATTTAAGGAAGCTGAAACTCATGAACCACAGAAAGGGGAAGGCCTCAAAACACCTTCAACCCTTTGCCAGACAAACAAACAAACAAACCATGGCTATTGTTTGATAAACGGAAAATTTGCTCTGGGTTCTGCCTGCCCCCAACTTAGTACATGGATAGCTCTGCAGTCTGACAACGACTTCCTGTATCCCTCACAATTTAGCACAGAGATTTTCCAGAAGCACAGTTGTATTTTGAAGTCTGTTTGTCAAAGTTAGTGCCAACAGTTGTGTCTCCAGGTGCCCAAACTCAGGCTATTCCCCCAACACAATCTCAAATAACTGTTAATTGAATTGAATTCATTCAGTCATGACTTAACATTTTGCACGTCTGTTTTCTATATCTGAAGTTCTATTTATAAACCATATAGTCATATGGGCCACTGGATTGGGAACCTAATTAGAGCTGTGGAATACAATATGGTTGCCTCAAATGTGTGCACCGCTGTCACGTGAGGCAAGTTAATTAATTGCTTGAGGAGGACCAATTAATTGCACTTTTCTCATCAGGCTTGATTTCATCTCACAGTGTATTTCCTCTGCAAGTCCCACACCACACACCACTGCTCTGCCATTTCTCTACTCAGTGGCTGCGGAGTGTGTTGCAGCTGAGGTGCTCGAAGGTAGCCGCACACAGGTCATTGGCCTTCGATGAGTTTAGGCATATTTTGTGTGAAGAGTGATAACCCTGTATCTGCTGGTGGTGTCAGTATTCAAGGATGTAGGCTCATTTCTCCTCCCATTTTGGGTGTAGGCCAGCATTTAAATAAAAGAAAGAGCAAGAAATAGAAATCAAATAGAAATTCAACCGCAAGAGTCAAGGGCAAGCAAAATTGATTTTAAAGGACTGGCTCCACGCCACAGAAACAGGGGAAGCAGAAACGGGAACTGTTCTTGGGAAAATCACGGCGATACTGATGGAGAGGCGTAGAATGGGAACTGTGGACTGTGATGGTGCTTCATTTCCAGCACATCCAGGGTACTGGAAACTGAGATAATGGCACACCCTTTGAAATTAAAGAATTGTTTCCAGAGTAGTTCTGTCTGCCTGAAATGTAGGCAGAGGTACTAAAATAAAGGGAAAATGAGAGGGTAGGAATCTTGTATCCTGCAGCTACACATTTTTAAAAAATTTGATGTGTCTAAAATCAAGTAAATTGCTCTGTGTGAAATAGGCTTCCCAATAGAGATAGCGTAAACCCACTTATATACTGGCCCAGCAACTATGTAAGATTTACAGAGAGACAGCAGTGCCTTGTGGTTAGGGAAGTTAGTTAGTTCTATAGTCAGAATGCCTGAGATAAAATGTTGATTTGCTACTTACTAGCTGTGTTACCTCAGGCAAATTGCTGGCTATCTCTGAGACTTTGTTTCTTAATCTTTAAAGTGAGAATCACAATATTAGTATGCAAGTCACAGTATATAAAACAAATTATATATGTAAGGTCTTTAGGCAGCATCAACCTATTGTAATATGAAGATTTAGGATTTTCATTATAAAATATCAATAACATTTTAACTATACCTTCTAGTTATTTACTTACATTCTCTCCAAAACCATCCACACAAAATATCCACATGGAGAAAAATGCATTTTCAGCCATACTAATATATTAATTAATTTCCAATTAGTTTCAGGTAAATTGGAGATGTAGACATTAAAGTTTACATAATAAATTTTCCGGAGGAAAATGAGAAAACCTTGGAACTATAGTCAACCAAGAAGAAATAAACAGGACATATGAAGCATTCATTAAAAAACTAAAAACTTGGACTATTTAGAAAATTAAGACTTTCCAGTGATCAAAAAACATATAAACAGAGGAAAGTGAAATTGTAGAGAAAAAACTAATTGCAATACTATAAGGATTCCTATCTAGAAACTAAAAAGAATTTCTGCAGATCAGCAAGAAAATATTGGACAGTATGATAGAAATCAGACAAAAGAGTGGAGGAGGTGCTGTATGACAGGCAGTATTAGGCTCAGTGCTATAGCTCAGTGGCACATCTTGTGCTTATGGTACTCCCCCAAATCTCCCAAATAAATACGTAATATTCAAATACTCAGTATGAAAGCGGGTTCAATGTTAGTAAGCGCTAGAGAAATTAAAATGCTAGGCATGGGAAAATTCTTCACTTATCCAATAAGAATGACTAAAAATAGATGGAAAGGTGTGTAAGTGTGCAGAATACATCACAAGCTTTTAACACAACTGCTGAATTTGTAAAAGAAAACAAATATTTTGTAAGCCATTAGGCAACATAGCCTAAAACTAAATGTGCACATCCTAAACCACAGCAATTTCATTTCTCAAATTTTTTCAATAGGCATATACTCCAAAAGACATGTGTAGGAATGTCAGCTTTGGTTTTATTGTTAATAACCTAAAACAGGAAACAACCCAAAGTTGACAGCAGAATAAATTAATTATAATAAATTACAACATAAGCCTGCAAGAAAATAATCATTAGCAACAAAAATGAATAAACTACTGTTACAACAATATGGACACATCTCAAAAAAAAAGGAAAGAAAAACAGTACAACAACAACTCAGAAAAACCAAGTTGAATGAAATAAGCAGATATTCAAAAAGGAAGAATTTATTATAGGATTTGTATAAAGTATTTATACAATTTGTATAAACTCCAAAAAACAGGCTACAAGGCTGATAGTGATAGAAGTTGGGATGGTTGCTGTCTCCTAGGAAAAGAGTTTGTTATAAGTGGGAGTAAAACAGGATTTTAGGGAAGGTTAGTGATGTTTTACTTACTAATATGATTTGGGAATTCATTGAGTTGTATGCTTAAAATCTATAGAAATATATGATACTTCACTAACAAAATTTTACCTAAAATTACTAAGACTATGGACTTTAAGAAAATCATGGGGAATAACTCATATAATCGTCAATCTTCTGTTAGCATTTGCTTATAATGTATTCACACTGACATGACCCTCTGGGTGTTTATGGGTGCATGCATCCCCCAGAAAGGAAGTTCTATGAAGACAGGGGCTTTGAGTTTGATTTGCTACTCCTATCTCCAGCCACTTCAATGTGTCTGATATATGGTAAGCACTCAATAAATATTTGTTGAATGCATGAATAAATAAATGCCTTGTGTTTGATAAATTAAAGGAGAGTTAATTTCATACTGTATTTGTGGGCCAGAAAATGGGATGGGTTCTTTTCCAGGGGGTGTAAATATTATGATTGATCTACTTTTATGTTTCCTTCACCCAGTTTTTCTCAAGCAGTGTTTGTAATTGGAAAGAGTGATGTATGAGAAGCAAGCAACAGTGGGAACCAGCAGGCAAGGCCATGAAATGTAAAGAAAATTAATTTCAGAGCCCATCAAGATATCTCAGTATCTATCAGTTAATAGAACACACACATTCCAGCAAACATAATTCTAAGGCAATTTCTTTAGGGAAAAAAAAAGTAATCTATTTTCCTATGGGATCTCTCCAAAGAAGCTGAACTGGAATTCTTACAGAGAAGTCTTATAACACATTAAAATATCAATAAAAATTAATAAAAAGAAGTACTTATATGAGAAAAGGCAAAAGGTAGTGGCCAACTTCATGACCTGTTAGGTAATATACTTTGGAAACCTAGAGTAATACTTTTGGTTACTAGCCCTTACACTGCATTTGTTAGTCATTTGCATTATTTCCCAATTCTGGCATTTTCTCTACCCCACCAGGAAAATCGCTTCTATAAGATTCTAGCTTCCCCACTTTCTTCTTCAGCTTAGCTATCTTCTATATAGAATGAGGCTCAGGTGTAATGTCATGCTTCACCTGTATTAATAATGATGTCAAACTCTAGTTTGAAAACTCAAGATTGATGTCTAAGGTTTTGTGAAACAAATTTTTAATTTTGGTAAATTCAAAATGGACAGGTCAACCTTAATTTTCATCGTGGGTGAATGTGTATATTTGTGTACAACGTAGATTCCAAAGCCATGAGGTCATGGCTGCTAAGATATTCAGGGGATAACACCTTGGGAGACAGGCTCATCCAGACAAGATTCTAAATCCATACTCTGTTTACTACGGTCTAGAGCCTGACCTTAGACCTCACTTTCCTGTCTTATAAACCAGGGGTTATAACTGCTAGATTGGAATATTTGGAGTTAGCATGTGTCACAGAATAGAGCTCAGGATACGATATAATCACCGCTGTCATCAGCACCATCTCCTTGTAGGTAGTCAGAAAAGTAACCATGTACTATGAGCTCAAAGGAACTGTAGTGATTGTGGTTATTGTCTGGCTCTTAGGGAACTAGAATTTAGCTTAGCCCTGATTGAGCTAATTGCATCACCTGCCCTAGTGAGTGCATCCAATGGGAAAACCAGCTGCGGTGGATCTGTTTCTGGCTCTCTCACTGAAAAGCAACTCCCCACCACCCTTCATATTTCTACCTGCAGAATGGGGCTGAACCCTCAGAGCCACCGACACCAGCAGTTCTTTCAGCACTGCCCATCTTAGAAACTGGCTGTGGAAACAAAGCATAATCAGCAAGACAGTGGGAGGTAGGAAGGCCCTTGGGTTCCCGGCTGGAAGCTGAGAGCTGGAAACAGTTCTCTCTCATCTATTGCCTGGAGAACACCAAGGTCCAGCTGGCCTGAGAAGATAAGAGCATTGTTCTTCTCCAGGCTGGGTGGTGCCCTACCTAACAAGAAACTGGGCAAGATGCTTAGCAAGCTGTACTTTCACTGAGTGCCAAAGTCTACACATTTCATCCGATTCCAATTTTTATCCTTTGCCACATTTTTGGAATTATTTTACTTCTTCCCTGGAGGAAGTAACCACAATTTTTCTATCTCTTCTCAGACAATTTGTTCCCAGTGTAAAGGATTAAGGGTGGGGGTAGAAACAGACATTGAATTAACCAAATTCTAAGGCTTAAAAGAAGCCATGATTTTAAAAATATATTCCAAAACATTCCCTTTGGAAATAACAGCAGCTTTGCATACAAATATCCCTCACCTCTGCCTTCCTCTGTCTGTACGCATGCTCTTCCTGTCATGAGCTTTTATTAGAAAATTGGAGGGCGGAGAACTAGGAGGGAGGAGAAACTGATTTTTCCCCTATGGAATGACAGCAGCCTAGGAATGGGATTTACCTTTGTGATAATTATGTGTCAACCTGTCTAGGCTATTGTGCATGGGATTTTTAAAATTAAATATAAATCTAGATATTGACATGGGGATATGTTTACATCTGATCAATATCTACATCAATAGAATTCAAGGAAAGCAAATTATCCTGCAAAATGTGGGTGGACCTTATCCATCCAGTTGGAGACTTTCAGAGCAGAGACAGGCTTTTGCTTCCTCCAACTTCCAAGACTACCATGTAAAAATCCTGCCTGGGCCTTCAGGTTGTTACCCTTCAGATTTTAAACTCATAGTTTCCACTTGGTTTTCCAGCCCGCTGGCCTACCCTACCGATTTCAGTCTCACTTGCCCCCATGGGTGTATGAATCATGAATCTTATGGGCCAGTTCTCTTTTTCTTCTCTCTCTCTCTTTCTCTGTCTGTCTCTTTCCTTTCCTCTTTTCTTCTCTATTTCATGCACTTCCTTAAAGCTCTATCTCGATCTCTGAACCCCTATCCCCTAGTCTCCTAACTAGAATATGAAGAGAATATGAATATTACTCTCATACCTACAGCAAAGGGAAGATTTGCTGTTCCCCAAAAGAGGAGTCGGAAGACTTAAAAAATGTGGCTCATTTTTAAACACTTTCCTTCCTCTCTTCACCCTGCAGTTCCCCACTCAGCCTGCAAAGTCATTTTTGAAACCTACTGAGAGGAGCAGCATTACCTCTAGAAGTCCACAGAAGCACCCTTGCTCGTTACGATATAGGCTGCACAAATCTGTTGGATTATTTAGCTGGGCTTGGATATGGAGACCAGAGACACAATATGAACTCCTGAAAATGGAGTTTTGTGAGGATATTCTTCAGATCTGAGGGAAAGAGGCAGGGAAGGAGAGTTTAAAATGAGATGGGGTGGAGGAGTTAGGAGAGCAAAGGATGCCTATGAGAAAGATAAAACAAGGAAGGCAGTGTGTTACATTCCATGTTATCAGTAACCAGCATTGCAGTATTGATAAACCTCGACATAGTGTTCGAGTCACCAGGAGACAAATTCCAGCACAAATGCATCACCTATGGGGCAAACATAGCTGGATGGCAGAGTGTGGTATCCCCAGCCAACCACAGCTCACCTGCCCAAGCAGCCCACCTTGTCAGCAACATAAGAGGCTTGATTTCTTGATGAAAGAAGAGACACCTCAGGGTCTTTCAACTATAAGAGACCCACCCAATTTCTCTGGCCCCAACTCCATGTCACTGCAAACCTAGTCTCCAGCACATGGGGTTTTTTACTTGGCAGTAAAACGCTTTTCATGCAGTCTTTGGGTATTCTTTTTCTCCTTAAAAATCATCACCATTTACTCAGCTCCTGTTTTCTTATTCTCACCGAAGCTCTTTGGAATAAACATTGCTCCATTTTGCAGCTGCAGTAACTGAGAATAACCTTCCTGGTGAGTCAAAGGGCAGGTTGGAACCCAGCTTGGCTGAGGGCTGGTACTGCGCCCCTGCCCAGGAAATTCTGGAAACAACAGGCCAACAAACACCACCTCAGCCTGAGAGGAGCTCTCAGCAGGGCCCAGGGACGTGTGGGAAGCAAGGGAACAGCGGAGCTATTTAAAATGAAAACCAAGGGATCCTTTAATCTGTGAATTTGAATGCAGACATGACATTAACAGCACATAACCCGGGAATGCTAACTCATTGCTCTTAATTAGACCTTGCATGCCTTTACTCTACGACAGATGCAATGAGTTTCAAAATATAATTAAACTTTCCAATACCCCTGTGAGGAGGTGGTATCGTATTCATTTTACAGATGGGTGAACTGAGGCCAACACAGACACGTCTCTGGGAGTTAACTTGTAGAAAATGTTACGGACGTGCACCATCTCTTTGCTCCTCTGGGCCTCCACTCCTACAATTCAGAGCATTGGTCTAGAATTTTTAAGGAAGGAGTCAGGACCAAAATTTTCACCCATATTTGGCCATCAGAATATCTAATGTAAATGTGTGAGCAACAGAAAACAAATCAGTTTGGATGTGCTTCAAACTTCTCCTTAATTGGCCTTGGGTTTTGCTAAGGTTTCTCCCAACTTGTTTGGTCCTAAGATTCCCCTGTGGCATTTGTTAACAGCTTAGCTTTTCTGTATTCTCCCTTAGAGATCCTGATTACATGTCTGGGATGGATCCTAGAAATCTTTAATTTTTAAAAGTTTCCAGGTAAGATTTTACAACCAGGCAAATTTGTGCAACGCTAGATAGACTAATTATTTTCTATGTACTTTTAGAACCTATTATTTTAAATTTTCCCCTGGTACTGCGTTAGCTTCTGTGAGGTACACTGAGGGTGTCTGCCACAGTCTGGAAAGTCCATCACTTCCCTTTCTTCAGTGCAGCGGAGAGTGCAGCAGTTGTTTACCACACACCTGCTCCCCCACAGCCATTAGCTCGGCCCCTCAGTACTCATGAGGGCGACCAAGGAAGGCAGACAGTGAAACAGTGCGATGGCATCTGAGCATAGAGCATTCTGATGAGAAGAGGTAAGAAAGCAAGTAAATCTGACTGATTGCAAAAGGAAAACATTTGTCACAAGAAGATGATATAAACTAGGTTTTGAAGGGTAAATAAGAGTGTCTCCATTGGGGCACATTGCAAGGAAAACAGAAAAATGTGAACACATGCACATGTATCTGTACCCATTCCTGTTAATAGTGAGTCTTTGGAGGAAAAGGAAATGGTTAGCATGACAGGAGCATAAGTCAACAGAAAAGGATGACTAAGAGCTCATCTGCTTAGGGGGAGTTAAGTGTCCTTGGACATCTCATGCACCCATTCAATATGTATGTAGTAAGAATTTATTGGGCATAGGCAATGTTTTACACCCTGAGATTTATCAGTTACAAACTAAATTGTTAAATGATTTTCCTTATGAATTTATACTTTAGGGACTAAGAAAATGAACTGCATACATAGCGTATACCAAAAAATGTATACACCCTTTAGGAAAAAAGTAGAATTTTTTTTTATTTTAAAGAGAAAAAATATAAACATAAAATGAAACCAAATTTCAAAACAGGTTAGTAGGACAGTTGTGATAATTGACACATTAGGAACCCTTTTCCACTGTTGGCAGGAATGTAGACTGGTACAACCATTGTGGAAATCAGTGTGGGATTCCTTAAAAAAAAACAAACTAGGATTAGAGGTCCCATTCAACCCAGCTATCCCTCTTCTGGGTATCTTCACAGAAGAACTGAAAACATCATACTACAGAAAATATGTGCACCCATGTTTATAGCAGCAGAATTTGTAATGGCTAAATCTTGGAGACAAACCAGATGCCCATTGCCTTGGTTACTTTTCCCTCATGAAAAGTAGAATGAAGGAAGGAAAAGTTTATTTAGCTTACAGTTTGTGGAGGTTTCAGTCCATACTTGGCTGATTGTGAGGCAGAGGGTCACATGGCAGAGGGCGAATGTTCATGGCAGCAGAGCACAGCAAAAACAACAAGAGCAAAAGGGAAGAATGGTAGCCAAGCTGTCTCTTTCCCTCCTTTACATTGTAAACAGGCTATTCCCGTCCAGTGGGCATGTAGCACTCACACAGTCTCCATGTCCTCCTCTTCCACAGGTTCAGAATGTGTACAAAATAAGCACCCTAGCTTCCTGCTGAGTCACTCAGCCAAACCTCTAGACTCCCCAAGTTTATACAATGTATCAACTATAACAACCATCAAATGAGAAATGGATAAAAAAAGATATGGATTTTTATATGCTAGAATACTACTCAATCATAAAGAAGGATAGAATGGAGTCTTTTATAGGTAAATGGATGCAACTCAAGACCATCCTCATTAGTGAAAAAATTAAATCCGTATGTGTAAACATCATACTGTCTCACTAGTGTGAGAAAATGAACAAGTAAATAAGATCTGTACAATAGATATTGTGAATTGGAAAGAAACTTTTGAAAAGAAAAGACAAACTGTGATGGGGATAGGGGCAAGGAAGAAAGGGAAAAAGGAAAAAAATATATATGCAAGGTAAAGATAGTTACACAGGCAGATTCTCTTAGTTCATTAAAAAGAAAGTTTTGTGCTAATATTATATAGACAAGATATCATGAGTATATCTTCTAGAATGAAATTTGTTTCAACAGGTGGTGTTACCCTTGCAGATCTCTTAAGTTCACCATGCAAAAGAGAGAGGACCCTGGAAGATGTCATATATTGCAGGAAACCCATTACACTGCCAGCTCTTGGAAAAGCAATTAAAAATTCATATGCAGGAATCTCAATGACCAAGGTTACCCAGGCAGCAATGTACCGTACTAATAAATGTCTAGAAGCTCGTGGTCACCACTTTGAGCACCTTCTGTAATTGTTGAGACCAAAGGTAACTGTTATTAATCTCATAATGTCTCCAAAATTAATGTTAGGACACTTCTACAAATTTTTCTTTTCCTGGAGCATGTATACATTTTTTGGCAGGCTCTGTAAATATATTCATATATAATATATACATTATATATCTTATACCTTATATAATGTATGCATTATATGCCATAAAACATATTATCTATTGTATACATTACAATATCTTATATACCATATATATTATACATATAATGGTATCTCAGTTCACAAATTTAATTCCTTCTATGATTCTGGTCACAAACCAAATTGGATGAGAACTGAATCAAATTTCCCCATAAGGTCATTATTGAACCTAATGATTGAATTTGATTCTGTTCTTGTCTAACTTGGTTTGTGACAAGAAGCATGGAAAGAAGACTACAAGGAATAAAGCACAAAGGGTGAAGAAGAGGAGAGCAGAGAGAGGCAGTGGCAGCGGTCCTGCAGAGCAAGGCTTGCTGAAGAGTTGGTATTTCATCTGTGCCCCAAAGGAGTAAGGGTGTAGCCATCTGGGGACCTGCGGAATGTTTGGGACAGAATGAGATGCAACTGTAAGGGCTGTCAGTAGGAACGTATCTAAGTGTCTGAGGACCAGCAAGGAGACGGGGGGGCAGGTGTCTGATGGCCTGAAGAGAAGACAGACACGAGGCTCATAGGGTGACAGAAAGCAGAGGGGAGAGAGGGCTAAGGACGGTGTTATAGGTTTTATTCTGAACGACAGGGGAAGCCACTGGAGGATTTTTAGTAGAGAAGTGACATGGCCTGACTTGCTCGAAATGCTTCTTGCTGTCTGTTGTGATGAGGACTCCATGTAGGGCCCACAGGCAGGTGACATGAAGTAGAGAGGGGACTGCAGCAAGGATCCATGTGTGGGGTGGTGATGGCTGGCTCCAGCAGAGGTGGTGCGAGATAGTAAAAGTCTTGATGCCCCCAGGGATTTGTTAAAAGCATTGTGTATGGATGGGAAAGAAAGGGAGAATTTGAGGATCCTGGGTCTCATTCTAGAAACCACTGCGATCACATTACCTGACCTGCAGCTCCCGAACTCCCTCTGGTTACAGCACCGAGGCAGGTGGAGGACCATTCAAATAGGTAAGGAGAGAGAGAAGGGAAGCTGGCCAAGCCTGGATCTGTGAGTTTCAGAGGAAGAATTATGGTGCAAGAAGCTTGGGAAGAACAAACTACAGAATTTGGTGACTAAAGTGTTTGGTGTGATCCTCCATGATGGAAAAAAGAGGTGGTCAGATCCATGGTAGGGGAGATGACGAGTGTACTGGTCAGCTTTCCCGCTGCTGGGACAAAGCATCTGATGCAGTTTAGAGGAGGAGAGGGTTACTGTAGCTCGTGGTCTCAGAGGTTTACTGCATCATCAGTGGGATCCAAGGCAGAAACACCACGGCAGGAGGGCAAGACAAAGCAAAACTGCTTGCTCAGCTTATGGCAACGGGAAGTAAACAGGAAGCTGGAGAGAGCAAAGGGAGAGAGAGAGGGGTGGGAAGACAGAGAGAGGGAGAGAGAGAGGGAGGGAGACCGAGAAAGGACCCCCACTCTTAACAGCATATTGAGCTACGGATGCAGTAGATTTATCCACTTTGAGCATAGTCCTCCCACGCCTACTTCCGAACACTGAAATGTTTGTGGAACATTTTATATCTAAATCATCACAATTGAGCTTGGCTTTTGCATGGTGAACTTAAGAGATCTGTAGTCTTCGAGTGAGGAATCATTTTTTAAAAAAATGGACTCTAAGTCTGTCACCTGGGTCAGCAAGGAGTAGGAATAGCAAGGAGACTGTGGGGTGTGTTACCGATTTTTGAAATTGTGTAGTAGCTTTACAGTAAAACTTCTAAATCTTGCCAAGGATAATGATTTATACAATATACATCCCTCATATCTGCATATTTGAATTAGGAGATGCTTATAGATGAAACCGTCTGGCAGAAATTATAATGAATTTAAAGATGGTTGCAGAAGCACACTGTGGCATGTGAGAAGTTCCCCCACCTTCTTGCAGCGGCCATACACTGCAGTTCATAGATTGCCTGTACATTCTAACGCATCTTACCAGGCTCCTCAGAAAAATCCCCTAATGGACCTCAGATTCCTTTTCAGAGCCATGTGGAGGTTTTTTCTGCATTATGCTGGATCATATACAGGATCAGAGGTTAGTCATAAATTTTTGATCAATGTAGGCCAAAGTCAGTCCTCTCTTTCCTACATAATAAATACAAATACTTTCTTTGAAGTCCCTTTGTTTGGGAAGTTTGTCTCCTTAATTTGCACACAGAGTTAATCCCATGCTTCCCAAATAAATTGGAAGAGACAGCTAATGGAAATTTGCCATGAGCCTTTTAGGATTAAAGTATTGGAAAGTCATGAGTGCATTTCATGTGGGCAGCAGTCTTTGCCCCAGGAAAGGTTATTAAAGAGGATCATGATGTCCCCTCAGCTTGTAGAAAGAATTCCCTGTTGTCACTCACAGTGGAATAATTGGCAATTGTTAGCTGCAGGCAGAATCCCTCTGTGCCCACCCCTCCGAAGCCCACCTACACGAGCTTTGGAGCCCAGATCAGTTCAGAATATTTAACAATGTTACCTATGTTAGGGACCCATGTCATATCTGAATAGGCAAACTTTCATCTTCCCACAATTAAGAGAATCCATGCCACCTGGCCCAGGAAGGGGAGGCACCCTTCACTTTTGGCAACTCCCAATCATCATCAGCTTTTTTTGAGGAGTTTTCATAACTATTGATTCAGATTACCTTTCCAGCTGCCTAAAGCAGGATTTCAGGAGGTATTTCAATGCGTTTGTTGATGGCAGATGTCGGGGGGGGGGGGTGACAGTGCTGAGCTGCTGCCCTGGTTCTGTTCTCTCACTAGATCAATGGTCTTCCCGGACTCCATCAACAGCAATGGCCATTCCATCTCACCTACAGGATTATAGGAAGGGAAAAGTGAGAAAACCGATCTAAAAATAAGTGGAAAAGAAATAGAGCCTTTGGATGTTTACCCAAAGTGGTACAGGAGGAGATTTTGCTGAACATTTTGGAAGGCAAAGGAGGGAAGAATCAGCTCAAGAATAAAGGGAGGCTTATGCAGAGAGAAGCTCACGTAGCTGGCAGAGAGAGCAGGCCCGATCATTTCTGGTGGTCAGCGGTGGGTGGTTTTCTAGAAGGTTTCCCAGTGATCTCACCTTCTGGTTGTCCTGCTCTGCATAATCTCTTGGCTGTTATCTGGGTTTCATGACCTTTTTCTAATGAGCAGAACGCAGCCAAAGTTCTGGGGTGTCCCTCTGAGTTCAGGTTATAAAGAACTGTGACTTGTGTCTGGTTCACACCTTCTCACTCTAATGGGCTCAGGTGGTGAAGCTGGCTGCCAGGCTCACGTAGTAAGGAACCAGGGCAGCCTCCAGCTAACAGGCCAGGAGGCCTCCAGTCCAATAATCTGTGAGAAACTAATGCGTACTGGCATCCACAGCGTGGGCTTGGAAACAGATCCTGTCCCAGCTGAGCGTTAAGATGAATGAATGTCCCACTGGGGGGAACTGGGTCTCAGCCCTGAAAGCTGCTGCAGAGGAGGCCACCAGCTCAGCCACATCTGATTTCCTACCCCTTGGAGTCTGTAAGACAGTAAGTGAAGGTTGTATGAAGCAGCTGTTATTGGGATAACTTGCACCACAACGGAGAACTGAAGCATCAGTTTGCTTAGGAGAAGCTAGGACGGCTTTGGAGGAAAACAAATGAAGGAATTATAGTAACGGACATGGGAAATTATCAGACATGTGACCTGATATGGAAGAAACTGGGGGAAAAGCCTTTCTGAAGAGCTGGAGTGGAGAGTAGTGAATTATGGAAACAAAGGGAAATGCGAGGACTGCTGAGTGAGACCGTGCTGTGACTTGGAAGTCAGTGACCCTCACTAGTATTTGGTAGAAACTCAAAAGTATGCAAGGGTGGGGAGAGAAGTAGAGTGGAGAAAAGGGGCAGCTTTGGGGCTACGCTTACTGGAAGTTGTTGGCCTGGGGGAGGCAGGGTGGCTTGCTAGGAGTGGGCCAGCCTATGCGCTTCACATTGGTGTAGCTGGCTTTCACGGTTAGTCCTAAAGTTGGAGTAGGGGCAAATATCACTGAAGCTGTCAGTTATTAATCTAGTCCCAGCCATGTGAGAGCGATCCTTGCAGGAGTTTCTGTTTCACTTCCTGGATTGCTGGTGCAAATAGCAGTCTGGCTTTCACAGATAGATTACAGAGAGCAAGCTGGTTTCAGGCCTGGTTGGGACAGAGGATGGGTTTCCTACATGCTGTGGGCCAGCGCTGCTCTATATGCAGTTGGCCGTTGTCTGCTTGTGCAGTCAGCCTCTCAGAAGGAAGACTAACACATAACAAACGATGTGCCCAACACACATCTAAAAGATCCTCAGAAGTATTTGACACCAGAGCCAAAGAAAGGGAAAGGAACAGGGGAAACTGTTAATTTTCCATAGAGAATGGTTAAGCCATACCACATTTCAGAGACCTGGGGCCATGTCTAGTCATGGGTCCCTTTCACATTCTTGTAATCTCTTCTCCTCCTCCCACTGCCTAGGTTTGAAAGCAGTTTGTGAAAGTATTTCCCATAACACACTGTAAAAATTTCCACCTCCTTTGGCCCTCCGTCATGTGCATCTCCATGCCTCCAGAACTTCCATGCCTGGGAACTTGGGCCACCACAGCTCTTTTTCTAGAGCCAGTCTAGGGAGAGTCTTTCTGTCCATGATCCTGAGTTGCAGTGCTGCTTTCTTTATTGGACCCTTTTGCATACAATCTTTTGCACAGTCAGACTGTGAGAGTTTTTTCCCTTTACTTTTTACCTGCTGCTTAACTAGACAATTGCCCTCTTCATCTACACAGGAAGGTAAATGCTATCTCATCTCTTCGCCCGAACAAAATATTACCTTTTAACTTTGCTCTGTAGGGCAAAAATCTACATTGGATCAACACTCCCTCTTAGCAAGTGGTGGCTTTCAGAAGGGATCCTGGGGCCTAGATAATAACAGTGGGGCTTGTAATCTTCCTGTGCTAATGAGGGTCACATCCTACCTGACTTTTAGGCCTTCTGCAGAGGGAGTTAAAGTGTCTAGGACCTTAATTAGCAGTGGCTGATGGAGGGGAAGCCTGTATCTTTAAAGGTTTCTATCCTAGTGGTTTGAACAATGCAGAGGACAATTATTCATAGGCCCCATGGCAAAGATGGTTAATTAAAATAGTGATGATGCCTACAAGAGGAATGACAAATGGGGGTCCCCCTTTAATGAGAGTGGTTGCCTTCTCCTCTCCCTTCTCCCTTTGCTCATCAGGAAATAACAGAGCAGAGTTCCCAGGAGACCCTGGCTCAATTAGGCCCTGCAGACAGTGGGAGCTGCCAAGAGGCTGTATGAAGAGAAATTTTAACCACCTAATTTGGGAAGGAAGGAAAAAGGGCATGGGCTTTAATGGAATATGCTACCAGCACATCCTGGGCCATGAGTGATGGCAAATATGTACAGAAGCCTCTGAAAGGCAGGAGCGTTGCTGGCCAAGAGCCACAGGTTGTGACGTCACCCAGACGTGTGTTTGGGTCCTAATGATGTTGCTTCTCCTTTCAGCACCTCAATTTCCATATTAAAAATACAAAGAAATAACCATCACCCTCATCCACGGGAAGGCAAGGTTATGTATTTTCTTTGTGTGCTTGTGCACGCGTGTGTGATCACACATGCTTAAAACTGGGGCCTTTCCACCTCCTTACACCCCAACATATACACCGTGATGGAGTTAATAACCCCCAGCCATCTCAACCTGTCCTGATGGTGGGCAACTGTCCACATGTTGTCACCACCGGTGTTACACTGAAAGTGCTCTGAAGCTCTTCCAGGGCAGTAAGCCGAGGACAGGGCTGCTCCTCTCCTTTCCCTGTCGCCTTCCGGTCATCATCCTCTACACAGCTCTACTGTCACATCCAGCCGTCTAGTTTGCTCCCCATGCCGGTGACAAAGAAGTGTGGCTGGAGAACACGGGAGCTGAAGAACCCTTGATCTTGCGCCTTTGGGTTTGTAGAACCAATAATTGGTGCTAAAAGTGATTTTGAAGCAAAATCACTTATCATGTCATTTTATTGTTTTTTTTAATGACCTGTGATATTAAGACTCTGGGCAGATACTCCAAAATTTAAATTACTTGGCCAAGGACTCACTTATAGGAAGAAGGAGCAGTAAAAGCCAAGTATTCTGAGGAAAAGCTGGGATGCGTCTTCCATTCTTTAGGAAATCACTTTCATTTGATTCTGTATCCCTCAAGGTAGGTTATGAACATCTCAGTGGCTTCAAATAGCAAGGCCTGTTTCCTCTTCATGCTGTGTGTGTGTCACGGGTCACCTTGGCTTCTCTTTTCTAAGTCACATCCTGGAATCACCCACACTTTGGGAGTTGGGCTGGTGCAGCAGCTGCTCTGTGGAACAGCACTAGGTATGAGCCAGAGGGAAGTCTGGCCTGCTTGAAAGCAGTTTAAAGCATTGGCCTGGAATTTTACTCCAGTCACATCTCATGGACATGCCTGAGTTCAAGCCAAGGTAGTTCAACCTCTAAGCCTCCAAGACAGAGGCACAGGAACATCACTGAACACCTACACATTCTGCCATTGTCCCATGCTTCTTTGTCTCAACTGCTACTCGTGTAATTACTATGGAAAGTGATTGCAGATACACATGGAGAGCTGTAGCTCCCATGTCTCCTCCAAGGATGGAAGCAGAGTATGACAATCAAACATGATGTGTCAAATTGAATTAAGAAATGCCTGGGAGGTCACTAAAATCCACTTGTTTTTGTGTCAGGGTGGATCATGGAGGTTCCGGACCCCCTCTTCTCTGGCACTGTTCCCGTATTTTGCTTTCCAGTTGCTATGAAGTGGGCGGTTTTGTTCAGCCACACCCTTCCATCTGGGGGCCAGCTCACCATGAACTGAAGCCCCTGAAATAATGGGCCAAACTGGCCCTCTTCTCCTTTAAACTTTGGATGTTGGTATCGTGTCCCAGCCATGGGAAAGCTGAAGAGCAGATAGGGTCAGAGGAGAGACAGCCACAATTACTATCTCTCTCTTAATGAATGCTTTGCAGGAGACGCCTTAGAAGGTCATGTTTGAGATGGACCTTGAAGAGCACGTGTCTAGAACCTGGATAAATTAAAGCATGAGGGAAAGGAGAGGCTAGGTAGGCTGTGCCATCCTATCTGGCCCCTCCCATTGATTGTAAACCACTTTCTAGGCCACATGCAAAGGTGTACGGTCTTCAAGAGGCGGGCATTCACATGTTAGATTTTTGAGACTCTATGTGCTGGTCTGGGAGAAAAGCAGGGAGAAGCAAATAACTGCATGGCAACAAAGAACTCTATTTCCCCCCGCAAGAACAGCAGAAAGGGCCCTCCTAGGGTGTTCAGACTTGATACAGTGGAAAAGGGGCAGGGTCTCAAATCAAAGAGCTGATGACTGAGTTCTAAGACTGGACCTGCCTTAGGTCAGGACACATTACTTCTTTGTATTTCTTTATATTTACAGTACACTTTGCATCTTCTTCCTGTAAAACAGGCTGAATGACAAGAACATATAGTATGAAGCCAAAGCTTTTTCTTTTAGGTTATGCAGCCCACCTCATACAAATAAACACCACATCGATTTATTCATGTATTTGGACCTGATCCTCCACCTGCTTCCGGGAGGATTTGAGGCAGGCTCTGCTTTAAAGGTGCCGGGAAGTGGGACAGTTGGATATGAAACAAGAGCAGGGAGAGCTCAATGGGGGCACAGCGAGCAGCTGTTTCCACATCTCTGCAAATAGCTAATGAGTTGTGTTGAGCTCCGACTCGGCTGTGAAGTTTCTGGAAGGCACAAAAAGAACATGCTGGCCTCTTAGGGAGTGTCATGCACTTGACAGCCCAGATGACTACACAGGTGAGGTGCCGCTCTGTGGGCTATCCCCTTCTGCTTTGCCAGAGCCCTATTCCCAGGATCCAGAGACTTAGAAAGGGCCGACTGACTCCTGGGATAGATGCGCAGCAAGAGCTGTAGCAGTGGCCGACACCCCAACAGTGTCAATATTCCTCTCTGCATCGCCAGCCTTCTCTGCCAGCTGATTCTACTGGGAGAAGAGGATCTGTTCAGACTTTCACTGAGAAGACTTTTTAACATAACTCAATCCAGGATTTGTTATTCAATTGCATCTTAGAATACAATATCTTCAGTAATTACATTTCAAAACCTGGAAATACAGAGATGAAGAGGACAGAGGCCTGGGTGTCCATATTTAATGGGATGGTTATACATTTTGTACTTTTATGAATAACTGAAATAATTCACTTATTTTGGGAGAGTTTCAGTTACCTCCCATGGTTACCGAAGAAGATGGTCAACCAATGGGTCTCTTCTACCTGCCTGTCCTAGCTTTTGTCTCTGAGGTCTGGGCAGAGCACTCTTAGTTTCTACACAGAATTGAGGCCCAGAGGGGCTGAGTATTAGCACCAACTGGCAGAACCACCTCAAGGCCCATGAGACCAGGACTACACGGTCTCCTTACCCCATGAAGGACTCTTCTGGGCCGGGAAGGCTGTGTTCCAAAAACTTGGGACTCTTCCCCTCCTTCTGCTTCATGTTCCAAGAACCCAGAACCCCAGAATCTGCTGCTGGGTCAATCATTAAAGGCTCCCAAGATTCCCAGAAACCTCTTCCCAGAACCCATATTGGCCTCAGGTGTGTCTGCCCAAGGGATGAGTGTTAGGTACAGAGTTAGCTGCACCTTTGACTGAGGTGTCCTCCCACTTGAGGCCTTCCCCTATAAGCACAGGATAGCATGAGAAGCAGAAGCAGGAGAAGTGCGGGCAGCTGAGCAGAGCCTCTATTGCAAATCTTACTCTTGGTTCTGAACACATGGGTGTAGCCTGGTGAATGGAGATTCTGGGAGACAATGATAGAAGTAAGGTAGAGCTAAGTCAGAGCTCAAGACTTAGACAGATTTCTTTTTGCCAGGAAGGAGTTAATCCACCACTGTTACCTATTTCTGATTGTTTACAGGAAGATTTGATCATGAAGGACCAATGAGAGTGCTAGGAGTCCGATTCTTCATGTCTATCTAAATTACCATCTCAGGAGGGAAAGGAAACCAATTTACCTTGAGGCTTTCATCAAAGAAATCCATAGACAGTCCAGGAACCACATGCTATCAAGATAGTGAATCCTAAAGTAGAAAAATGAGCTAAAAAGCTAAACTCAAACCAAAGTGTTTTGCTTCATAATAAACTCCCACTTAATTCAGGCAAAAATTTCAAGGATAAAATACAAATATTCTGGTTAACCAAATGTTAAATTAGGATTCCTTGTCCTCATAGAATTAAATATAGAAATATTAAAATTACACTAAATGTAATCATATCCCATCTTCTTTATCACTAACTTCAGTAATTTGGAAATGCTGCCCTTTTATTTCTAAGTTGGCAATATCTAGTGAGGTTCTTTCCCTGAAGGGAAGTTAAGAAATGAAAGTTAGGCACAATTTCCCCTTCTTGTTTTAAATACAGACAGGCACACAAAATTTTTTACTAGGAAGAGTTGAAAACACCCTTACAGCCAGTATCTTCTGTCTATAACCTGTGACTTCATCACAGTGATGTTACCTGAATATCACGTTGGAATCTTTCAACTAGTATCATTCCAAAGTGCATGGATTACCAAGAATTCTCTTTCAATATCCATTCCTCACTATTCTCCCTTCTGCAATGGAGGCAGAGCAATAGTTCAATACTCATTCCAAAAGATTGTTTTGCTACTAGAAGTTCTTCACATTAAAGTTATCCTAGGTATTTGTTGTCTTTTACCAACTTCCTTTATCATATTAGCTGATTCCATTCTCACTAATCCAGTGACCCACTCAGGCATTATTTTTCCTAGGCCATTTGCAGTAATTCTCCAGCAATTCTCTACAACTAGGACTAGGACAGATTTAGCAGCAAGTAAGATTGTGTGTGTGTGTGTGTGTGTGTGTGATAGAGATGAGGTGGTGGATTGATGGGTTCTAACTGGCATGCTACTAAAATGTCTACTTAATTCTAAGGTCAGCACTCATTATTAAGAAGTTTAAGTGGGAAAGTATCATGACCATGTCTTTGAAAGGAAGGAGGTAGGCTGGCAGGAAAGATTTTGGACACTGGGAGAATAATTCCATAGTAAAACTTGGGCTTTAGGTTGTAGCTTCTCCCAATTCCAATACTTATCAACTAATAGCCATTGTTTTTAATACTTCCTCTGAGACTCAGTTTCTAATTAGAAGAACAGGGTCATAGCCTGGTGTTTCTAGGAAGGTTGAAATAGGAATTGAAAGCTCCTCTTAACAAACAAGGTTAAGACCAGATGAATGAGTAAGCTGGGGTAGTGGTTGTAGGAGCGGAAAGTAAGAGATGGACTTTGGTAACTGTTACCAGGGTGGGTAAGACTTGTTGCGGGTGAGTAGGGGTTGCAACTTGGGAGACCCCATGAATCTTCCCACGACTGATTTAGGGCTAAAGGGAATAAGGAGAGAAGGACAGAGTTTTCCAGGCAGTTAAAGAGCAGATGATAAATTTTAGTTTGAATAAATTAAAGTGGTGACTGGAAGACACTTAGGTGTAGGTAATCAGAGTTTTCACACACACACACACACACACACACACACACACACACACACAGATATGGAGAGCACTGTCTTTTTGGATCCATCAAGATATAGGTTGTAATGGATACTATGGCATTTACCTAGTTTACTCAAGAAAATGTACTGGGTTCATTCACTCATTGGGGCGTTCACTTACTAATTCATTCATAGAATATACACAATGTGTCTAGAGGCTCAGTGATACTGAGCAATGGTGAACAGGCAGAAATTCATGTTAAAGATCTACTGTCCAGGGCAGAGGATCAAAAACAGCAGGGCGCTCCTAACTTTCAATTCTGAGCAATGGGGAACCCAGGCTTTCTTCAGAGCTGGATGCCAGGGTGCTGAGCGAGGAGTGAGGTAGACCTGATCTGTGGCTGTGGGTCATGCACAAGAACAAGGGAGGACCACCTAGGCTGCAAGTGTCTGAGTGTGGGGTGAAGGGCAGGCTGAGACTGATGTGTGAACAATAGCGGACAAGAAAGTTGGGGCGGGCAAGCTCAGATGGCAGAGGTAGGGAGCTTTCCTGAAGCTATTCTAGGGGACTAGGCAAGAATGTTCTGTAGGGCTCTTGGCTTGTGAATGCTAAAGGAATTGCCAAAAACAATACAGTTTCTGGCACAGAAATGTGCTATTGTTTTAGCTTTTGAATCTAGCATTGTTCTTGCTCATAGAACATGCTTAGTGGATATTTTTAGAATGGAAAGGACAAGGAATCATAAAAAAAGGGAACAAGGAGACATCCTGGGTAATAAATTTAAAAGGTAGGGCAGGAACCGTAGAATCCTTACTGATGCTATATTGAGTCACAGATATCACTGGGAAGGGGGAATATGAATCTGAGTTTAGAGATGGTTGAAAATTAATAAAATTATTGCTTCAATGACTTTTAGGAAGCTGATAAGCAGTAGTTCGTAATACCAAGATGTGCAACATCACGGTGAGATGTGTTGTGTATTTTCTAAATTTCAAAATCTCCCTCGTGGATGGCTATGTCTCCTGGACAGCAAGGTCAATGAACATATTAGCCAAGGATCACAGCTCTTCAGGGCCTCCTGAGTGCGTATGTTGTGTTTCTGCTTCTGCCCTCACCAGGGGAGCAGCATGGGGTGGCAGAGGATTATAGGCAGTGCCTTGCAGCTGCACGTATGAACACCAACCATCAGTGGTGGCTTCTTAGAAGAACAGTAATATATGTGCTTGTGCTTAAAAGTTAACTGCCAGGCTTCCTGGCAGGGCTCCTGGGGGGGATGCTCTGATTTACACGATTTAATGACTTCATGTCATCTAACACCTGCAAGTATGGAGACAAGCAGAGGGGAGTATAAGCACCTGGCTGTGCCCTAGATAAAGTGAGTACCATGGGTTTGTGAAAGGACTACCTCTCCTTTCCAGAAAAGAATTCTTTATGTTTTATTTACTCAACCACTGTTACCTTGGTATTAAAATTGCCAGTGTTCCTAGATGGCAATATTTTAAAATCATATTTTACAAATAAAAGAATAGAGATTGTGCTATCTACTATAGAAGGCTTCTTCCTTTTTCCCGTCCTTTGTGTATATTATGATGGATTTATCTAGTCATAAATTAAACTTGAAAAAAATTGTATTTCTATAGTTCTGATAAAATTTTCACTGCTTTTTCTCCCCTCAACGCACAAACATTATTCACCACGAACAATGACCTCCTGAATGCAAGGTGTCCCAGCGGCCTTCAAACAGCAATTTGTGAGGTCCTGATTTCCTCTTTATCTTCTTGCCATCTTATTTCACATGCAAAAACTCTTTGAATAATTTAAATGATCAGATACATGTGAGATTTACCCAGAAGTGTGAGGACTTTGACTTTGAAAGTAATTGAATATTTCCAGATTACAATGACAGATTTTAGTTTGTTGAAATTTTACTATCTGACCTCCTTTTCATGTAGCTATAGTGCTAACTATAATATTAGCATATCAACAACAGGGATGCAAATTTGAAGTCCCAGCATATTTCTAATGAGAACTGCTTCTTCCAATAATTAAAGTAAGCAATTAGAATGAAAGTAGAAGGAAGCATATAAATGTGAACATCTTCAATTTACACAAAAGAAAGTCAAACGAATGTGGTTGGATTCTTTACACTGATTTCAAAGAAATCATAGCCTATCATGATAGCAAATAAAAAAGAAAAGAAACATGAATAGAAGAAACCAGAAAGACAGTAACCTAGAAATCATAATAATTATTAATTGTGGAGGATCACCTGCGAGATTGTCCTTGAAAGAGAAGCCATTGTCTCCATTTTGGCTGGGCCTGATCTTATTTCCATGTATTGACATATGCAGAGCTAGCTAAGACTTTTCCTTACCTGTTCAACTGGCCTTAAGCAATGCAAATTGGCCCAGCAGAGAGGCTGGTGGTAGTCATTGAAGACAGCAGCTGTGCTTCCCCAGATCACAACCACCCATGTTCCCTTGTGTGAGCCAGGATGAAATGGGATAAAGAGCCAGTGCTCCACACTATGGCCTGGGGTAGAGACTTGAGATAGAGGCTCTGATTTCCTGGGGCTTCAGAGATTATAGATCAGAACTGGACCCCAAAACATTAGATACTATCTCAGTTGTGTTATGCAGATTACTCTTTCTGCAGATCCCTCTCTCTGTATTTGTAGAGGTGATTTCAGGCCTCCTACCTAGCCCAGCTCATAGCACTCACCTACTTCCTGTAATTCTCATAGTGACTCATCCTCAAGACATTTCTTTATGAATGAATAAAACCCTGTTTCGGCCTTGGGTTGAGGCCTTTGTTCCAGATAGCCATCATCATGGCACCCCATAACTACAAATATGCCCTGTGTCTTCATTCTCATCATAGACTGCACTGAAGTGGTAGATTGGAATTAATTCACTGGAATTCCAATAACTGCTCATGGGATTAAAAATCTAAACTTCCTGTGCCTCGATGAGGACTGGGAAGGGCTCTCTATAATCAATAATTACAATAATTCTGCAAGTAAAGACAAAGATTCAGATTTTATGAAGAAAAATTAAACTATATGTTCATTTCAAATTGTAAAATGTTTAAAATAACACTAAAATGAGGTCTAGGGATGTAGCTCAGTAGTAGAGTATGTGCCTGGCATTAAGCCCCTAGTTAATATCCAATGGCACAAAATAACAATGACAGTACTCACGTGAGAGATGAACTTAAAGCAAATGTTTTAAATGACAGTTTCATCGATGAAGAATACAGATGTCATGATCACTAATAAATGGCCAAAATATGTTAACTAAAATGCCTGTTGGAAGCCAGAAATAGCGCACTCCTATAACGGCAGCACTCTGGAGGCTGAGGGAGGAGTATTGTAAGTTACAGCCTAGCCTGGGCTAATTTAGTAACTTAAGGAGATCCTGTTCTTAAAAAAAAGAAAAGCTGGCAAGGTAGTTAAGTTGGATGGCCTTAGGTTCAAACCTTAGTATCACAAAACAACAAGTAAACAACTTGTTATGCATTAATGGAAACACAATTGCAGTGAGATTTTTGTAACCTTCTTCTGATGAATTAAGTATATTTATATATGCACACATACACACATCAACATGTACGGTCATCATACGTGTATGTAGGATTTAAGTAGTAACATAGAGGGATAGATGTAAAATATGCCGTTATATGTTTACTTTATATACATATTTATATTAGATATTTCTACATCGATATGTTTGTATACAGTATATAATTTACTAGGACCATAAATTTTTTTCCAGATTTCATGAAATATTTACAATACTATACTTTGCTATATACAAACCTGCAAAAGAACTTTGAACTGTTTAAAAAAGTGCAATTACAAGTTTGTTTCAAAATAAAGGAAAGGGATGATTACAAACAATTACACACTTATATAAACTTGGATGAAAGTGCACGAAAACTATGAATAAAAATGAGAGATCAGGCTTTGATAGAGGAAACTGGCAAGTTTTAAAATAAAAGATTAACAAATCCCAGACAAAAAATAAAGAATACTAAGATGAGAAATCCAACCATAAATGCAAAATATTAAAAATTGAGAAATAAAAGGAAGTACAAGTTCCTATGAATAAGAAAAGAAATTGTTTTGTGAAAGGGAACGAATATAAGCGAGAAGGCTTATGAAAGACATGCACTGAGGGCCAGTTCTTCAACAGTAGGGAAGGGATGAACATTAATTGTGGAACTCAAGAGGCTTGAAATGGAAAGAGTTTGATGAAATCTAGATGATAGAAATGGTGGCCCACAGGAGATATTCAAAGTGAAGTGCACACTCTCTTCTGGTAAAATGGCCAACTGAGCTAACACAGAGTTCTCTTTCAGCCAAAAACAAGTGGAAACGTTGAAGAACAAAAAAGCCAAAATAACTTTGAAAAATATAGCTGAGCTCCGAAGTCGGGAAAGTAAGTCTCCAGGTGTTAGAGCAAAGGAAACACAGACAGATGCAGTGGAACTTGGTGTTCCAAGCCAGGTTAGCTTCCTGAACAGTGAAATCTTGGATGAAATCCAGCTGTAGAACACGTTACTTGAAGCGAAGGTAGCAGAAAGAGGCAAAGGGAGGTCATGAACTGGGATGCTGCACGCCCAAGTCGTATAGGACTATGAGGCACTTTGGAGCGGAGATGATCCTTCAGAGGAGCTGCTAGTCAAAAGATCTGCCTCCCTCCACAGAAGCATCAGGAGGTGTGGCCTGGCTCTGAGAAATGACACTACTCTCTGACTGAGGACAGATCTTTGAGAGACTCAGCTGAGAACTGTCAGACAGTAACCTGACCTCCCAGCATCTTGGCAATGGGTATGCCAGACTAGCACCAGGTGGGATGGTTCTAGAGACATCCATATAATCTTGGCTGGATCAGTTTTTTTCACAAATCATTTAAGTGCATTCATAATAATTTTGACATTTTGAATTTTTTTCTTTCCAGGTCTTTGGGAAGACACAATCAGTGTAGTCTACTTTCTTCTGTCCAAAAGGTATGCAAAAACACATAGATACTACTTATGTACAAATATATTAATCTCAGTGTAATGTGTATCAGTGGACAAATTGAAAATGAAAACTTGAGAACTACCAACACTATAAGAATGGTAAAATTACATTCAGCTACTAAAATTATTTTTTCATATAATCATTGTTAAGATGTTAATATATGTATTCCCAATGCATAGATTGGAAAATTCTAATTTCTGAAAAGATTCTTTATGCTAAATTTTATAATACTTGATAATGCATTAAAATATAGAAGGAAACATATCAAAACCATGCCAGAGTGTGACTTTATAATGTATGGATTTTATTTTCTTTGTATTTCCTAGATTATCTAAGATCATATGTTACTTTGACCAAAAAGAAAAACTAAAATGTATCATGAACAGGTGCAAATTCTCTGTAATGAATGTGATCACTATGTATACCTAAATTGTACCAAAAAACTTATTTTAAAAAATTAACATAGTTTATAAAACTAATGAAGTTGATTTATTTTAGTACTCCATTAATTAAATGCTTATATGTGACATGAAGAATAGTGTGTGAGAATAAAACAGCATTATATTGATAGATTTTTAATACATTTTTCAATTTTACTTTCAATACTACAATCATGCTCCATGGGTGGCTGTTTCACTTTCCACGGTTCTGTTATTCATGGTCAACTGTGGTAAAATATTAGATGGAAAATTCCTGAAATAGGCAATTCTTAATATTTACATTGCATCCTGTTCCAAATAGGATGCTGGAATCTCGCACCCTCCTGCTGCATCTTGGCTCAGACACAAATTACCATTTTGTTCAGCGTATCCACACTGCAGACACTACTAGCCCATTAGTCACTTAAAGACCATGTTAGTTATCAGATCTATTGTTGGGCTATCAAAGTGCTGTGTTTAAGTAACCTTCATTTTATTTAATAATGTTTTCAAAGTACATAGGCAACTAATGATGCTGGCATTTTGTACCTGCCAAATAGAAGCTGTAATATGCTCCATGTAAGTGAAGATGTGAAAATTCTTGACTTACTAAGGAAAGAAATTCTCGTAAGGAGGTCACTAGCATCCCTAGTAAGAATGAAATGTTGTTTCTGCTTTATCCATGTTTTCAGGCATCTTCTGGGAGTCTTGGAACACACACACAGCTCCCAGGTGGAGGGCACTAATGTATTCTCAAGATGAACAGGGCAAAGAAGCAAACCCAAAGGCTCCTGGGTTCCCAGGTTCCTACGTCCCAGGGTCCTTAGTGTCCCTTTCTTCTATTATGTAAAGTTCTTCTCAGTAGGCAAAAGTCTCAACACTGTTTCCTTGTATGAATGTGTTTCTGTGTGTGGACGTGTGCACACCCTTTGTTCCTGTGTATTTAATTGTCAATCTCTTTTGGATCTTTTCCTGTCTATCTCAGTTCTTCTAAATCAAGTTTCCTCTTCCGTATGAGCTCCGCTAGATAAAGAAACATGGTCAAATGACGTTTTTGTACTGCTAAAAGTCTCGCCGATCAGTGAGGAAGCAATTTCCAGTTTCCACTTCTACAGAACAGCATCAACAACAAAAGAATATTACAAGTTGCATCATTCAATAGATTTCTGAATGAGCGAGCTTTCTTTCTACTAGAATTTATTATTTGTTTATGTTATAAAGGGAAGAATGACAGACGAACCACACACACTGAATTCGTGGAGAGGCCCACCACGGTGCCCCCACTGCCTGCATTCTTGTTGCTTCTCTGCCCTTTCCTCCCCTCATTCTTCCTTTTCTCTTTCTTCCTTTTAGATGGAATTTCCAGATCCTTGGTTCCAATCCCCGTTTGTCTCCTACTAGCCTCTCTCAAATCTTTACCCCACTCCCTCCTTTCTAAGTGTCTTTTCCACATCTCACAGCAGATTTCAAGGTGTCAAGGTGGGCGGTGATGGGGAGAGGCCCTGAGAACTGTGGTTTTAGAAGCTTATGTGTTTGGGAGCCTGTGAAATCTACCTGGTCTCACAGGCTCAGACGGTTTCAATCCACATTTTCTTTCACTTTTATAGCTTTTAAAGTTTCACATCCAATGACCACATTTGTATCCAAAGCACATGGATTCGCAGAGTTTGACTAAGCTGATCCTGCAGATTCAATTTCCATAAATCCCTTAAAGTGTTTAACTAACTTTTCTCATTTTGAAAAACATCTCTGACAAAGACACAGGGTGAGACAATTATTCTTGACATCACAACAGTTTAATATATTAACTTATGCATTAAATTGTGCTTCACATCAATGGAATCCTCAGGTCTACAAACTATCATTTTTAAATAGCGATAAAGGTTGATAATGTCACAATACAATTTCCTAGTAAACAAGTTCATACGTATCATTGCACAGAAACAAAAAGAAATACTACTTAGGAGAAATAATTTACTATCTATTGAATAGCTAACTTTACATCTAAAGTGGGGAATCAGATAACAATCCAGGTTTTTCCCTTCTAACATTGATACATTAACATAATAATAATGATGATGCAAGCAAAACCCAGAAAATGCTTCCAGAAAATACATAGAAGGAAAAGAAAAAATGACCACATGACTAAGACAAAAAAACGGCAAGAAGATGGAAGACAAATATGACACCGACTAAATCACACAAAACCTTGCCCTTTGGAGCACTGTTCTCCCGGGGTTAATTTCAGCTCTGACGTCGGGCCCTTTGATGAGTGCCCTCGTGTGGCGGAACATGGAACTCGCAGAGGTTCCACTGATGTGCTGAAAGGTGACAGTTGCAATATTTTCCATAGATAATTGGGACCACAGGCTCAAGAAACATCCGTGTGTCTGTGTTCTCAGATCCGCATTCTGCTCGGTTTCCTGGAGTCCTTGCCTGGAAGTTCAGAGACTTCTGTGTTGCACATGTTGGTGGTGGTCAAAGCTGAGCCAGTCTTCTGGAAGTCTCAGCGCTTCTACAAGGCAGGTTCCTCCTCTCAGTGAGTGGTGCAGAGGGTCCGTAGGCAGCCCATCCACGAGGCTACCAAAAACACAGGGCTCAGATTCCCCCCATGCCATTTGCCCAGAAGAAGAGCTGACTCAGTCTCTGGACGTTAGCTCAGATGTGCCCTAGTAAATGTGCTGAGCCAAGAGCTGGCGCTGGCTCGTATCCAGTAGAGATAGAAGAATGCTGTAAGAGGAAGCCAAGAGTACCTTGGAGAAAGATCCATTGTCTGCTTCCCAGGTGCCACAAGATGTCCTGGCATTATCACGTTCAGCCAGCCCTTATATCCAGCCTGGAGGCTTTCACTTGGAGTTTTGATGACCAAGGGAGGCAGAATAAGAATGCGGAAAGAAAATCTTAGAGTCACAGCTGTGATCAGATCAGATAGTTCTTAAGCCCAACCCAGCTTTCTCTTTGATTCAATCCTCTAACTCAACAGACTTCAGTCCCTAGAGCCTCTGATGTGTTAAGAGACTCATTCCCTTTGCTGTTCTTTTAAATGGTTAAAAGAATTCCAGTCCACATGTTTCTAGCCTGCCCTTGATCCTGTGGACAGAAACTTTCTCATAGTCATTTTTCTGTTATTTGCCATTGCTTGGCACATGTTTTATTCATCATATTCCTATCTTTGAAAGATCTACCTCCTGTTCAAGAGTCCCCCTTTCTTCTATTGGTACCTCGACTCTGCCTAGCCCTCTGCTTTGGCATGGTGCCATTATACAAGACCTTCTTCTCAGCAGAGGTCAGGGCTGGGAAAGAATCAGATTCAGCCTCTATGGGAAGATGGTAGCTTATGGCAGCTTAAAGCACTTCCTCTCTCTAGCAAATGTGCAAAGGAACTCATTTAACACCAAATAAAACCTCTAAGAGCTAAAGCAATGAGTTGCTGATAAAAGACTGAGGAAGAAGTAGAGAGTGGGAGATATTTTATGGGCAGGGGTTCTACCGATCACCTTTTCGGCTTCTCTAACAGGCAGCTACTGGTTGTGAAGATTCCTAACGCTAAGTTTTCCTAAGGACTGTGTGCAGAATCCTCAGCCTTCCTCCTGAGTACTTTGTAGTGGAACTGGGAGGCACTCAGTTAATGGTGTGTGAGGCCCCCCTGAGTTCGAGTGCCCCCTTTCACCTCCCGTGAAGCACTGCTCACCTTGGGTATGTCATTCCTAGTAAGAGGTCCCTGGCTAGAGGCAGAAATGAGAGTCAACTCGACAGTCTCCCTGGCCTTTTCTAGGTCACTGCAGTTCTATAAAAAGGTGAGGGAAGATATAAATCAATAAAGATTTATATTTCAGATTTCTGCATTTCCCAGGCCCCATGCTATGTGAAGCAGCATAATGTAGTAGGAAAAGCTATGTAATTGAAAGGTAGGGGCTCTGAGAAACTAGCAACTTTCTTGTTAATGAATTAGAGGCTTTGGGAAACTTTTAGCATCTCTGAGTCTTTACTCCACACCTGCAACTGGGATAATGAATAGAAGTCTCATTTAACACACAATGCAGTGAAGGCTAGATGAGATGCTAGATGTAAAAATGGTTTGAAAAGCATTATATGCTACACAAAGTGATGAATATTAATTGCATCCTTTGTAAAATGTATGATGAAATAAATGACATTGAATAGCAGTTGATATATTTTCTACTTCTCTTTTGTGTCAGATACTAACAGTTTTTATCAGTATTAATTTTCACATTTAAAAAAATAATAGAACCCTCTTCTCTGCGCTTGGATGTGTCTAATGTCCAGGCTCCATGACATGATGTATGACTGCAAGAAATATGTGCAATGTCCCTCCACTTCTCTGCTCCCTTAAATGCCAATGGCAGGCACTTCAGCAGCCATCTTGCTCCTTGAGACCTTACATTAGAGTGAAAGAAAAATAAGAGTAAACCTGGGCTTCTGCTAATTTCACACACCAGATCTATCAAACCAGTTTGTCCAAGTGGGAGAGAAATATTTATCATCATTTTGAGTATCTCTGTTAAGATAGTCAAACAGGAATCCTAACCAATGCTCTTAATATTTTTTTAATGATCTGTTCTCACTTTCTTGCTAGGCCTACTTGATAGACTTTCTTCCCGATATTAGTATTATAGCAACTCAGAGTTTTGAAGATGTTACAATGGGTTTGCATATTTCAAACCTTTGACTAAACTATTCATGACACAATTACCAACTTAGAGGAGAAGAAAGACATCTGTGTATTTTTTATTAACATATATTATCTCCTTAACTTTTGTCTAACATTGATTGTTAAGATTATCAACTACTTTCTCCAGTTACCAACAGTAGGCTGCCAAAAACTAGCAGGAGACAAAGTAGTGTGTATCTTAGTTCTTAATAAAATTTAAACATAAAGGCATGCATACACATGCATGTGTACACACACACACACACACACACACACACACACACACACAGGGATGACACCTCTCAGCTTGGTTCATGGTGACTGCATTGGCATACGCACACAGGAACTGCCAAGAGTGGGCAGAAAGTGGGACTCTTTGGGGATTGATTGATTGATTGATTGATTTTTCTCCCTTCTTGGGTGCTGGACGCTAACACACTTGGAGTTGATTTAGTTCGGTAACTTGGGGCCGCAGCATTCCCCGTACCCTTATGCCCAGGTGTATCCTCCTAGCATCCTTCCCCTGAGCTTCACTCAGCATGTAGGTGTGCAGTGAATTTTTGGAGACCACGTGGTGTCCCTACTCCAGTTCTGTCAGCGTAGGAGCCCAGTGATAAGACAAGTGTGCTACTTTAGAGTGAAATGCTGCTGGGGGCAAAGCCCTTTATTTGCTCAGCACCAGCCTCCAGCGAACACGAGGAGGTGGTGTCTCCTCTGCATATCCTGCTATCTGGTCTCAAGTGGAGTGTCATACATCAAGCCCGCCACTGCAAGCTGGTAGAAAGTGTTTTGATACAAATCCCGAGGTGTCTAAGGGGCAGGGGGAGTCAGTAGGGGCTGCCTCCAAGTCTCCGCTATGCGTGAATTCTCTGCCAAAAAGCTACAGTGAATTTAGAGGAAATAATCTGAATGCTTTCTAACTTGTTTTGCTTTTCTACATGACAAAATACTGGGTTGTTATTTTGTGTGTGTGTGTGTGTGTGTGTGTGTGTGTGCATGCGTGAAATGCAGTGGCAGGCAGGATAATTTTCAGTCTTTCTATTCTAGCCAGAACATTAGATCATGACATGGGAATGTGACGATGGAGAGAGAGCTTCTCATTAATCCCTACTGCAATGTTGCTTCACTTCCTACTTTAGGAAGAAATCACCAGGGAGGGAGACTCAGACATTGGGTGAGCCCTGATCCCAACCAACTAACGAGTGATGTGTTCTTGGCCCTTTGAACTCACTCTTGTGTATGGGTGCAAAGGTACAGCTGCCTAAATAGTTATCAAATTCAGATCATTCATGAGTCAGCGATGTGGAGGGACCTTACCCAAAGGCGGCACAGTGCTGGGTCACTTCTAGTTTCATGCTATCTCGCTGCTAATTTGTGCCCCCTCCATGGGCAACAGACAAATACTCTGGGGCAACAACAGCTGATTTCTTGCATGATTGGCAAGGACCATTAAGCGGGATGAGCCCATATGCCATGTGGACAACATAATGGGGTCAAAGCACGTTGCCGTCAGCCAGGCCTACTTTACAGTCTAAGAGAAAACTACCCATTATCTGTGGGATTCACTTTTCCCAAGTACAGAGTGAGACTAACAATCGCTGCATTGGTTACAGGTATGAGAAAGGGTTCTTTCAGCTCATGACAGAAGGGGTCTCCCCCCAAAACGCCCTTTCTTTCACCACAGGTACAGTCCAGGGCAGTGGGAGAGGTCCCACCGCTACATCTCCAGATCTGTATGTGATGGGCATGCTGGGCTCCCCTCTACGCAGGTAGCACTCCTTGAAGGCTTGTGGGTTGATTAACTCTCAACCCCAGAGAGAGAATTCTGGAGGCTGAGAAGTGGCTTATGTAAAGCTGGCTTAAACATCAAACATGTTGGACATCAATGAAATAGGATTTTCAATCTGATTTAGGGTTTTCACTCTTTTTGCCTTGAGCTCCTTGAAGGAATTGATCATATCAATGTGTTGTGAAATTTTTTACCCACTCTGATCCTTCTTCTTGATGTGAGCTAAAAGCTTTCAATTCCCTCCTCCATACTTTGCCCCTTATTACTCATAGACTTTTTGTTATTGTAGTTGTGACTGGCGAAAGGCAGAAATAAGGAGCACTTGGCAACATACCACATGTTAGGGGTCCAGTTTAATATACTACACCCTGCTTCAGATTATGTGGGAGGAAAGAAGCCATCAAACTCCTGACATTGACAGTGTTGGGGGTCTGCTCTGTCTGAAGCCCTGGGACAACCATCCCCTGAATGGTTCCATGTGTCCCAGCTCCAAAGAGAGCTATTATTCATCTAGTGACCTGGACTATATTTTGTGTACATGCTAGTTGCACTCCTGTTTTTTAAGCCAAGTTCTTTTTAAACATCATTTCTTTTGTGATAATGCAATTTCAAACCTGGCAGTGCTGTGTGAAGAAGATGACCGTTCCAAACAAGTCACTCTGAAATCCTATTTTACAAAGGAAGATTCTGTAGCTATTCTGGAAATGCTAAACACCAATATTTCTCCTAATTTTTCCCCTCTCATAATTCATCATTCTTTCCTCACACTGACTATTAAAATGGTAAGATGTAATCTGCTTACGCATTAGTAAATAAGCTCTCCTAAATGCCCCACCAATGTTCATTTCTCAGGGACCACAACCCCTCCTCTCCTGTGTCGGCCCGTGTGCCCTAACAATGAGGAGGAAGCATGGCTGAGAGCTCTGCTGCCATGCTTTGTAGGATATGGGTCTCTAGAGACGGTCAATAGTAGAGTGATAGTGTTTAAAATCAACTGCAACAACAAAGCACATTACTTATGATTGAAACATATTCAAACAAAGTTCAAAGTTCAAAGATGAGGACAACAGCCAGGGAAGGGTTTGCATTACACCTCATCAAAGAGTAGAAAGGTCCTTCTTTCTCTTTCTTCAGATAGACCAATATTCCCATGACAGCATGAAACAACAGTTGGAGCAGAACATCCAAGCCAGTCATTTGGCTTTTCACGTGTGGCCTCTCGGGCTCCAGTCACCCATGTGCTCACAAGGAGTGAGGCTGCTTTTAGCTGCTTTTGTCCTGGACCTTCTAAAGTGGTCTACGCCGGATGCATTCCTACCCTACTTAATATCACTGACCGGAAAATGTCAAGGAAATAAACGAACAAGGTGGATAATCTCCAGCAGGATAAAAATGAAGACAGAGAGGAAGTAGATGTCCACATCAAGCCACACTCAGCCAGAGGTCCTCAGAATGGCCTAGTTTCTCCAAGGTAACGCAACAGAAGGTAAGCGCACCTGCTCATCTCCCCCTCTGGAAAGAGGAGTGGGCAAGGGGTCACCATCTCACCACCTGGCTGTTGTAGTCCTCGGTGACAGTCCCCTCTGAGGCTCCGTTTTCTTTGGGCCACCGGTGGGCCCTGTGCTCCCGGAGCAGCCTCCGCTCCTGCTTTCGCTTCTGGCGGTCCCTCTGGTGCTCCAGCTGTTTGGTGCGGTGATAGCGCTGCTGGAAGAGATCTTTTGCATACTCGTACAGCTGCACGTCCAGGAAGTTCAGCTCCTCGATGCGCTGGCGGGCACCCTCATTGATCTCCACGTTGGAAGCCCGCGTGATATTGAATTGTGTGAAGGGGGAGATGAACTTGAGGTTGAATGTCCTTTCAAAGAGAAACTGTGTCTTCCTCTGGAATTCGGTGAGCCCAAAGAAGGCCATATTTTTTAGGTTGTTCTTTGCGCTCTGCAACAGGATGGTGTTTCTCTCACTCTCGTTCATGAAAGTCAAGTTGTAACAGCCCACCAGGCTGAGGTCAGCCAGCATGCGCACCTGGCGGTTGTTAGCCAGGTTGTAGCTGCAGTCCATAAATTCCCGCAAGCTGACCCCAGACCAGTCATCCCCAGGGTAGCAGGTGGGCAGCTCGTCCGGGGTGGGGCTTCTTCCATCGCACATATGGAGAGACGTTTTCCACGTGGCCCCTCTCTGGACGTGTTTCCATTCACTCAGGTACCTTGACACTGGATCCCGCAACATTGTGATGTAATAGAAATTCCTGAAAGAAACAGAGGAAAAGTAGTTAACCGAAACACTGAGATTCTGAATCTTTGTGATTTCCACAACCATGCTGAGTTAATGGTTCTTCTGTCAAGTGCTCAAGGTAGATCATTTGCCTGGATTTGCCCCCTATCAGGTGTACATGCACTTATTTCCATACAAACTGCAAAGCCAGTTTTCAATTATAAGTTTGCCAGGCTTTTTGTCCTCATTCAGGTGTGAAGAGGAATGGCGTGGAAGGATCGGATCATTCGTTCATTTAGCAATTGTTCATTGACAAATTACTTATGCCAATGGCTGACATTTAGAAACAACACCATGATTTTAAAGATTTATTATCCATTTGCTACTTTATTTGATCCTTGTAACAAATTTTGCAGTAGATGGGGTTCTATGAAGAGGGAAAAATGCAAGGAGGTGAAGTGATTACTCAAGGTCATGGGACTAAACATGGCAAGGCTGAAGCCCACTTGTTACTCTGTTACTCTTTACTCTGTTATTCTGATTATGAGGCAGGTGGGGCTGGGGAAGGATTGCTCACCCACCCAATCTTGTCACCGGAAGTGTTGGAGCAAAGCCTGGAGGTCCATTTGTCAAAAAAGCCATAGAAAGGACCTCACAGAGGAGCATGCTGCACCCAGGCCTCCACACTGTCTTTCTGCTTTAAAATCCCACTTTTGCCTTTGCCTTTCCACAAACACCAGTCTGATCCAATTCACCTCAGTCTCATCTTTGGGTCATGGAGGTGCACCTGTTAAAAAAATATAGGATCACTCATGCTAACTTAGAGATACCCTAGGGCGATAAAAGTGGTCCTAAAATGCTTTGCAAACAGCAGCAGGTCTTCCCTGACCCCTCTATAAGTGATGCTGTGCTGTAGCATTCTGGAACCACAGCTGATGCTATGCTTGCCTGACTGCTGTCCAGTGGTCCCCACATGGCCTGCTGTGGCCCACATGGCTTACATGCTTGGCCGGGACAAAACCAGACCATTTTTGACTAGTATCTGCTCCTTGAAGAAACTTGACACTGGTATAAGTGTACACACAAATTGACAGCTAGGTAGAGGGTCTGTTGGGTAATGACTTTTGGTTACTTCTGCATCATGTTTCTATTTGTCAAATACTTCTGCTATCAAGCAGTTGTAGGTATTAATGCTGGGATCAGGCCTATGTGTTGTCAAGCAGAAATCTGCACTAGGAGATAAGTGATGGTAGGTCTGATTCTCTAATTAAATCAAATGATGTTTGAAGCCTTCTTGAAAAACTGTAAAGAACAAAATCAGAGGGGCTGGGAAATCACCCTCCCTGTTCCAGTCTCACAACACTCACCCCCACTTTGTGCTATAGATGGAGGCCAGCGGGTCAAATTCTAAGCTGAAGGGAGCCTCTGTGTCTCCCATCCCCAAAGCCACCTTTGGTAAGAATAGCGAATTATTGCTTTAGAAGAAATGATGAAAAGAGAAGAGGAGAAAGAAAACTACGTCCTGTTGTGGTGTGTGTGATAACGAAGTGCCGAGGAAGACAACAGGAAGCTCAGTGGAGAAACTCAATGAATGGAAACCCTAATTCTTAAGGAAGGGTGCCTAGGAGGGGTCAGAAGGTATATGAAGAAAGGGTAAATTGTTGAAAGCTTATATTCTATTTGTTTTTTTTTTTTTTTTTTTTTTGCGGTACTGGGGATCGAACTCAGGACCCTGCGCTTGCTAGGCAAGAGCTTATTCCACTGAGCTATATCCCCAGCCCCTTATATTCTATTTAATGGAGACACTTCTTTCAAGTTTTCTAATTGTTCCTATACCACTCACAGAGATACTTTTTGAGATTTGGGGGTAAAATGTTTCTAATTTTATCTTAAACTGTATTGATAAAAGCTCTATTTAGATAAAGGTGAAACACTTTAATGCCAAATGTTTTCCCTATAGGCCATCACCAAAGACCTATGATGTTCCAAACTTGATAAATGTTAGGCATTGTGCTAAGGATGTAGTTCATTTCAACATTCAGGAGGTAAGTGAACATTATTCTGTCTACAACTTAGTATTGAATGAACTAAGAATTTGAGGAGATGAAATAAGCTGCCCAAGATTACCTTGGTAATAAATTTCAGAACTTGGATTTTATTCTCTTTCTCTTACTCATCATTAAAAAAGAACAACTCACTTCCTAGCATTTGTTCTATTTGGCCAAGCTAAACCGGATAGAAAAAAGTACATGCCCCATAAACACAATGGAAATAAAAGGAATTAAATGGTGAAATGTTTGTGTTGCCACTTTTTGAAAGGAATTGATGAACTACAGTATATAAAACTATTGTCTTTTCTGTGTTTGATTACTTTAAATGTATCACCTCACAGGGTGTAAGTCAGTTTTGAAATGAACTAAAGAAACGTTAATGTCTTAAATAACACTCACTACCCTTTATATTGTGGGGAAGAATTTATTGAAACTGCTAAGAACGGATCAGTCTGTGCTCTAGCTTTCGTAATTACCATCTTACATTACTCTCCTGTCTTTTCAAATGATGGAGTAACTTCTATCAGTGGCAGAAAATGTCCTAAAAGGTCAGTAGGGGAAGCAGGTAAGGGCTAATGTAACTTCTGGGCTCCATGAAGAGATACTGGCAATAAAGTTTTGCTCAGAGTGGACACTACTATTGCTGAACATTAAATGACATGCCAGCATTAATCCTACTTTAGCCCTATGTCTAGATGTGTCCATGTTTCAATTCTAGCAACAGAGACAGATTTTTTAATTCAAAAAACAATTGGTCAATAAATACATAATGAGTAATGATGATAGTGACATAAATCAGTGGATTAAGATTGTCAAGTGCATCAGGACAGAAGCATTTAAATCAGAAATATCTTTGAATTAAGTCAAGTTAGACCACAAGTAGGAAATTTCTAACTTCCCTGTAACTAGACAAAATAGAAATCCTGCAAAAAGATTTCCACAACAACAAAAAGCCATCCAATCAATGTGTAAGTCTTAATCTCATTTATGACTCTCAAATTTTATACAATTGAGATATTTAAAATAACCATAAGAGTTTCAGGGTCTTGGAGTTGTGAATTACAAAGATTAGGAACAAACATTTAACTGAAGATGGCTGGAATATGAAGCAGATCTTGTCTCCCTTGGGAAAATTGGCCAATGACTTTTGGACAACTTTGTTCCTTTGGGGATCTACATTATCTTCAAGCTAAATGATACACGATTAGGCTTAAAATGATCTTGGATGCAAATTTAATTTCATTTAGCTTACTACTGCATTTAACAATGCTTAACAAAATCTCCAGGAAGATATTTACCAAATTAGGGACTTTTGAATGGACAGAATTATATCCATTCTGAAATTCTCCCCCAAAGTCCTATTGTTAACGGCTTACTCTTCAGCGTGGTGCAATTGGAAGGTGGTGAAACTTTTAAGAGGTGAGGTCTGATGAGAAAAAGGTAGGTCATTGGGGGCGGACTTTTGAAGGGGATTATGGGTACAGGTCACTTCTTGTCTCACTCTTTTTCACTTCCTGGCCACTATGAGGTGAATCATGTGCTACTTTATTACAAACCCAAAAGAAACAGTGCCAAGTATCACAGACTGGAACCCTTGAAACTATGAACCAAAATAAACATTTCCTTCTCAGGAAATGTTCACTACCAGATATTTTCTCACAGTGATAGAAAGCTGACTGCACACTTCCCCACTCCAAAACAATAGAAATACATTTTCTTCTGTTTGAATAATTCAATTTTTCATAAAAGCACTTGAAGGATTCAGTACTGCTGAAATTTGCAACTTTATATTTTTAGGCCTCACTTGCACAATAGCACAATGGGGTAAGAAAGTCAGTTTTCAAATGGTAAAGTAAAAAGTAAAACAAAGAAAAGTAGAAGGACAAGCAACTCAAATGTTGTGGTGGCCATAATACAAAAGATATTCATTGACTTCCATTTCTTCTAACTCAGTTTCTTAAAACAGATTACCACTTATTCATATACTTATCCTGACAGTTACTCTGAACTCTTCCCAGATTTCAGAAAGACAAGTAAATAAATGAATGTTCCTCATTTCATCAGTTCATTCATTTATTCATAACACTCTAAACTTTAACTGGTTCCCCTCTACTTACCCAGCACTGAGGTTAGTCATGGAGGACCCAGAAATGAATAAGACATTGTCCTCAAAGATACCTGGGCACCCAGTGATTTTCATAAAGTAAAAGAAAGGCTAGCTACTAAGTTTAGGGGAAGTTCTGCCAGTGTCCTTGGACCAGGACAATTCTTAAGACAGATAACTTTGGTTGTCTTGGTGACAGCATCCTGTGCACAGATTTTTCATTTGCCACTTACTTCATCCAAATCTTGGGTGGATTCATTTAAGAAAGTCTAACTCTAAAGTAATTTAAGCTCTTAAGAATTTTCTTTTTTGTGGTCATGGTATAAGAAAGGCAAATACTTAGGTAGTGAGAAAGATCAGGGATCTGGGTGTCTTGTTAGTCCAATAATTATTCTGACTGATCATTATCATATGGGCCACTGTGGCTTAATGAAGTTCAAAGAAATGGAACATCCCTTTTCCATGGCTAGTTTAATTCACTTTTAGTGTGTTGCTCTGCTTTAATGGAATCACGTGAACAAATTCAAAATACAACACGGTATGGTACTCTGCTCTCACTATGAAAGTCTTTGGCTTTTCCTTTGTGCACCTGGAGCCAGCTCATCTTTCCAGGCCCAACTCAAGGTTTGCATCCACCTTCCCAGACTTTTTGGTCTGTAGCATTTCCTCCATCATACACTGTACTTTTGAGTATTATGTAAAATCTTGATCACATTGAAAATATCAAGTTCTGTTTTGATAATCATACCTTGGACCTTGTCCCATAGCACCTAACACCAAGTCCTGCTTACAGTAGATGTTCAAAAAATGATTGTTGATGGAAGAAAATGGTTTCATGAAATAAATACATTTTAGTAATTATAGTGAATTGCTTTGATATGTATGCCTTTGTGTTAATAGAGATAATTTGATATTATTTTTAATGCTTATCATGTTTGCACAGAGTAAAAATGATAGACCATCTCCTAAGATTATCTAGCATTTCCTTGTGATGGTTGATGATATTCAGTACAAACTTATGGTAAAACGTCAAATATCTCTCATGTGCAAGATCATTAGCAACAACTTACTTTACTATTTATTTGTCTGTTTGTTTTTGTGGTACTTGGGATTGAATCCAGGGCCCTCACACTGATCAGCATACCCAGCCATCTTTATTTTTTATTTTGAGACAGGGTCTCCCTGTTATGGTTCATGGCTAGATGTCCTCCCAGAGCATCATGTAGGTTTTAGACTGTTTTGGAGGTGGGTAAATCGAGAGTTTGTGATTGACTCAAGGTGCAGTGCTGAGATTAAGGGTGTGAGTGCTACGCCTGCTCTAGTGCAGGGAGCCTGCATACAACATAAGGAACAAACAGAGGCTTGCGTCTCACCTTCTTTTGGGTGTTTTTGCTGTCTTCTTGTGCCATGAATCATTGCCCTTCTCCCCTGTGCCAGTCTGCCTTAGAACTAGTAGATTATGGACTGAAACCTCTATAAGTTGTGAGCTAAATAAACTTTTCCCCCTTTAACTTTGGGTGTCAGGTATTTTTCCCTCAGCAATGAGAATAGTAACCAAGACACTCACTAAGTTACTAGATTGTCCAGGGTGCAATCCCCTTGCTTCAGCCTTTCAAAGTCCAGAGGTTACAAGTGGGGGCTGCCGTGCCCAGCTTCTTTACTTTTTAATATTAAATTTACTACTATTCTTCCTCATTGCTTTAAGAAGGTGCGTTTCACTTATAAGAAACTATCTCTCACTTAGTTGGTTATTGTATAATTTGCTCCTTTCTTTAATTTACCAGTGATTTAAGCAACACTTGCTTATTGAGTGTTTGCTGGTGTAAAAAAAATGTGGAGAATATAAAAAAGAATAAAATACCCTCAAGTATTGTTGGCAGAGGTGTGCTAGGGTAGCAAAAGGCTAATTAGGAGTACACAAGGGATATTTAAGAGAGCTGTCTATACATTTAAGAAGCAGCCATATAGCCTGGAGAGGCCAGGGAGTCCAAACTAGATATTTCACTAAATGTTGCTCCAGACATGAATGAGTAGTACAGGGCATATGGTACTGCAGGATGTGGAGACCAAATTGTCCTGGGATGAAGTGTGACTGTGAATTGTTAAAATATGAAAAATATTGATTTATGAGGATTCATTTAGTCTACTGTTAGACTAAAACAGATAGAGATCTATTCTGTAACCATGGTAAGAGACCAGCAGGGAAAAACCAAGAGCCATGGGTGTGGGTGAGAAATCAGGAACAGATCAAAGAAATATCTTACACCCATGTGTCATTGCTTCCTCCTCTCCACTACTGTCTGTGTTCTTTATACTACTTACCCTTCTCTCTACTCTCTACCATCTGCTCTTCCTCTTTGAATACTGCAACGGACAGAGGCAAAACTAGCCCCCTCATCAGCACAGGGGGGAAAGGAAGATAAATAGCTGGAATTGCTTCACCGTGGTGACTAAAACAACATTCACTCACCCATTCCATGAGAAGACAAGTGCAAGAATTTACCTTTGGTAGGATCTCAGGAGATGAATGAGCATATTCCTTCTACCATCAGCTTAACCCATATAAAACCAAGCAACAAAATTCATATCTCTGTGCTCCACAGTTTTATATAGTCATGAAAACCACACCAAGAAGGAACTATTCTACTCAGCCACCTCTTATTTTTCAGTGGAAGTGATTTCTTCCTTTGTGCACCCGGCAAAACCTGAACACCTTGCTTTATTACCTTTATCCTAGTGGGCCAGTGAATGCCTTCTCATCTCAAAAGGCTTCATGCTTTACCTTTCCTCCCTACAACAAATACCATGTGACCTAATATGTCATCTCTTGGCCAGTGTTTGTGGAGTAAATAAATACACAGATTTTTATCTGCCTCTGTTTCAGAGGGTCCCAGGTCTTTTGTGTGCAGAAAAAATAAATTTCTCCCAATTCCTCTTGCCCTGTTGAATTTGAAAGGACTTTTCCCTAGGTGATTGAGTTTTGTCTGAGCTCAGTATTTCACAAAGAACACTGTGAGTCATTGGTAAGGGATCGACTTGGGGGGCAGCTGAAGAAGATAACTGGTCTTCACCATGGAGTACGCACAGATGATAGGCCATCCTCAAATCGAGCTGGTGTGTGCATTTCGAGCAAGGGAACTTAGCTCTCTTGGTCCTGCTATCCTGTGTGCTGCAGTCTTTTTGCAAATGCTCAGAATGGAATTAATTTCTTGACTCTCTTTAGGGCTCATTATGGGTTGCCCATTCTTCATTATCTCAGTGGAGTATTATCTGCACTGTACTGTATCTGATAGGGAGACTCACGGTAGGGGTGCTGCGCAATCAGCCTGCCCTTTGACACAGTGATGAAAAGGCCCTTTATTCAAGCCTTGAAAACAAATTAAGGAGTTTAAGAATGATGTTCTAAGCAAATGGGAAATTGGAAAGTATGATTGTTAAGTATCATAACAAAGAACTTTAAGAGGCCAACAATGGAGTACATCAGGGTGATTGGTTCCACAGTTGTCCAGTATTGTGAAGAGAAAATGGAGACACACGCATGCTGTTATCTTACCTCTCGCAGATGCCTGAGTGGGGCGTCACTCTGCAGAGTGCACCATGCCGCTATTACTGCCTCCCTCACCTGCCAGTAACTTGGAAAGCAGCCAGAGACCCTTGTTCTCTGTTTTCCTTCCTGTCCGCAGGTGAGAGGGGAGGGGGATGCCCAGAGGGCCCCTCAGGTGGACACAGGCTCAGTATCCTTTCCCTGACTAGTCAATCTGAAAACTTTAAAGCATGCATAGTTTACATTTAGCTAGTCTTGCTTGCTTGCTTGCTTTTAAAATCATTGCTTGTTTATCTGCCAGTAAGAAATGAAATATATTATTGTGGAAAATATGAGACATGTAGAACATGAAAAATGGGGGAAATTAAAATTACCTATGATCATTTCACTCAGATAAACCAGTTATGAATATATATGTGCATTTCTATTTTTTACAGATCTGAAAACATGATGTATTCTATTTCTACTTCTAACTTGTGTTTTAAACTTTAAATATAAGATGAATATTTGTCCATTTGCTTGCTATTCTTCTGTCCAAGAGTGCAATGGTCTTCCATTAGAACTTAATATTCTCACCATGGTTGTTCCATAATTTATATGACTAACCTCCCAATTTTGCATAATTAGGCACATTCTGTTGAGGGAATTATTGTAAACAACAATGTGATGAACATCCTAAGCTATAAATATTTGTGCAGAGAATAAGTTCCCAGAGTAGAATTCCTCAGTCAAAAGAACTAGTCTCATTTCACTGTCAAAGCTAAATATAATTTCCACCAATGAACTTTAGTACAGGCAGAGTAGGAGTGGACAAGGCCATTCTATGAGGGTTGACATCCTTGGTACCAAGGTACATGGCTACCAGAAGCCAAGAGGCAGTTGGGAGACAGTGTCTGACCACTCCTGGCAAGAGCAAGATGATTCTCTGCTGGAAACATGGGCCTCCAAGAGACATTCCAGGACAATCAGGTTGGGCTTACAGACAGCACAGTAGGAAAACATTTTTGCAAAAAATGATTTGTTTATTTTTTACATAATGAGAAGCTAGACTATCAAATTAGAGACTAAACATTCATGGGATCCAATCCCACTCTTCAGAGCTGCAGCTATATTAAAGCTGACATCTGGATCAGGAAGATGGAGGTCTCTTACCCGATTATATTCAGTGCCAGTCCTCAGAGAAACGTCCTCTTGAGATGCAGCTTATCTGCAATCTCTATGTGTTGGCCAAGTTTAATTATGGGAAGCTGCGCATGATACTAAACCAAACAAACAGAAGCGGGAACAGAAAGGATCCTGGATGACACAGGTCATTTCTCAGTGATGATCAGTCAAAACCCTCCTTCCCTAGAGGAGGAAGCTGCATTTATCAGCAAGATAAAATTTTAAATCTTGTCATGGCACTGCCTTCTGTTGACAGGGAACCGAGAAGCCTCAGACTCACTAAAACGGCATGATTTGGGGGTGGTTGTCACCTTTGCTTTCACTTTCCCCCAAGTGGCTGAAGCAAGAATAAATTGCAGGGAATGCATGTTCCAGGGGCTTGTTCTTGCTATCTTGCTGAGCACAGTTCTTCCCAGTACACTTTCAGATGTGCCAGCGAGGGTCCTGCTCTCATACATTATTCAGCAACTTCCATAATTCTTTGGTTCAGAGGCACCCTGTTTTGCGCTGCATGGATGGGATTTGGGCACCAAGACATCTCGAGGCGCTCAGCAAAACTGTGCTTTATGCATGCGGGTATCCACCTGGAGCCTCGAGCCGCCCCAGGGTGAGATAAGGCCCTATTCAGCCTCTCTCTGCAGCTCTAATCCCAGTCAGGCAAAGCAGAACAGCAGATAGTACACTCAGATTGTGTTATCAAGCTGCTCCCGTTCAGCCGTGCTCTCTCTTACCTAATTTCCCAGGCGCTGCTTTGAGGAAACGTGAGAATTACACATGGTAAGAACCAGAAGGTGTCTCCATTGCGACTGTTTAGCACAGGCCAGTTTGGAAAGGGAAAGAAGTAAATTAGGATATTTCAGAGCAAGGCCCATGTTCCAATATTTAGATCTGCATTTGGCAGGTTTGATGCAGATTTTCCTGAAACATCGCAGGGATTTAAAAAAAATCATCTCTGCCTAGATTCTGCATGTTCTTGTATAGTCATGTGTTCTTGTTTGTAGCAGTCTTGTATTTTGGGATTTTCCTAGCAGGACTGGGTAATGATTTTAACATATTGAAGGAAAACCTTGAAATATCCCAACCCAAGTCCATCCCTCAGAGAAAGAATTAGAGGTCACCTTGTAGACAATGGTTAAAGAAAAAGCTAACATAAAACATGGAAAAATTCATGTGAAATGAAAAAAGATATTAATAATAATAATGCTTAACATTTATTGAGTGCTATGTACTATGTCTAAGCTCAGTTCAAAGTACTGTTCTTGCACGGACCAATTTACTCATCAGAACAACCCTTTGAGCTATGTAGGCTTTTAGATGGTGCCTGTGATTTCACAAAGTGAAGATGGTTTTGACAGTTTCTTCTATAATCTTGTCAAAGTTATGCTGTCTTAGGCTCTGTTGAACTCAAAGCTCTACAGGCAAAATGAGCATCTCAGGGTGAAGATTGGTGCTTTCCTGTGAGTCACCGGCAGAAGATGAAGAGAGGCAGCACATCGCAAAGACGGGAAGGACAAAAAGCAGGTGGATGGGAGCTTCTGTCTAAACTCAGTCCAAGAGAGCACGGATTCACAGGGTCTTCTAGACGTTTACAGCTTGGAAGGAGGCACAAAAATGGTCTTCCTGAATTCAGCACATCCAAAACCCTTGCAATAAATTTACACTGGGGAAAGGATTTTAGACATTTCCTGTCTGTGTCTATTGATGCAGCTGCATTAGTTTTTAACACTCTCAAGGAATCCAGAAGCCAAAGTTATAGTAATCTCTGAACAATAAAGAATGGTTGGAAATAGCTATGCAAGAGAATTTAGATAAAGCCAGAGCCCATTCTACTCTGTAAGTCTCTTTTTGGCCGTAAAGTAGGTCTTTTTAGCACAAAATGCTACAAAGATTCAGAAAAGGGCGCAAAGCGGCTTGCTGGATCTAAAATTGGCTTTGGGAAGAGAAAATTCAAGGAAAGCAAAACTCAAACTACCCATCTGAACAGAGAATAAGCGTTTAATTTTATGCATGTTGGATACTTGACTTAAAATGCAGTAAAAACACAACAGTTTCCAAGTGGAAACTTCTGGAGTCTGATTTTAGGCCCCCTTTACTTGTGGTGTGACCTGTTAGCTTAAGTGACCTCTGGGAATCATAATTAACTCCTCCTATTTATTTACCAGGGTAAACGTGCTTACCTCATAGCGCTGTGGGAAATAATGCATCAAAAAAAGGTACCTAAAGAGCCCACAGTAACTGATGCCCAGTAGTTCTCCCTTTCTCCATGAAAATCCAAGCCTCATAAACTTTCTGGACAGGGAGATTGTAAATATTAAAGAAGCTATGTGAATGACAACAAAGCCCACAGTGCTTTTTTTTTATTTGGATAGGGTTTTCCTTGTTTTCAAAAATATTTTCCTCACCCATTATTTCACTGTACTCTCATTATGTGATTATGTCAGAGGCGGGCGAATGAAGTTTTCTTATTCCAGTTTTACAGATGAAAAATCTGAAGCTCAGAGACATGGAAGGAGAATTTCCCAAGGGCAATAAGTAAGGAGTAGTAAAGACGGGCCTGCTTTTACTTTGACAGCTCCTGTACTCATTTAGTTTGGATGTTTAAGAATATTTGTCTGTTATATAGTGTATGCCGCTCTCCTAGGTTATTGGAATATAATAGACCCAAGAAAAAACTTGACCTCTAGGCACTGTCTACATAAGTTATCCATGACTATTTTGCTTTAACCTAGTTAAGAGTTTGAAGGAAAACATAAAATTAGTACTTTGTTCTTCAAGTTTGAAGTTTTCAGTCTTCCTTTGAAATCAAATGAAAAAGAAGTCCCGGAAGAATGTCAGAAATGACAGAATATGAGTGTGCTTTCTTGAATTTTAAAAACTGGAAGCATCAGTTTGAAATAATCACCTTTTATTTCTACATAGGCAGTGTTAGGGATTTCTCTCTAGAGGCACATGTAAGGTCTGGTGGTCTCTTTTCACGAGGCCAGTGACACTGATGGTCCTTCACTAGAGGGCTGGTTATTCAATGCTATTGTTTCTTTTCCACTTGTTTGCCACGGTACTTTCATAGAAAGAAACTTCCCCTTATTGAGTCTTCGGGACCCTGAAGTGTAGAACATAGAGGAAAGGCAGATACCTTGTTTGCTTGTTTGTTTGTTTGTGGTACCAGTTGTCTTCTTTTTTATTGTAAAGAAAATTTAAAAATAGCAAAATAACAACAACATAGGCAAATCAAAAACAATAAAAATGATACAAGGTTTCAAAAGAACATGATAGAAATTAACAGTGGTTATTATATTCCATTATTACTATCTTCAACAAAGTTGCTCAGATGACCAGATGTAAGAATGCAAGATTGATCAAACCATTAAAGAGAATACAAAATAATAAAAAAACGTTAGAAATGATACCGAGTGTCACTAAATGTTTGATTCACTTTACTGATTTTAAAAATGGCAGAATGCTTTCTTAGGATTCTCCAAAGAGGGCTTTTGTTGTTACTGTTTATTTGTTCATTTTTATATCATTATGGACTCATGAATTGAAGTGTATTTAATAAGTTTTGCTATATTATAATTGTTATCCTTATGGTTATTAAAAATATCCAATTTTTGCCGGTGGGATCTTATTCAAGGTGGATTCTGAGTACAATTGATATAAGCCGTGTAGCTTGGTCAGCAGATTGTTAAAAAGTCCTGCACACTGCAAAAACTTCATATCGAGAAAGCCCAGAAAGATGGACTTCTTCATGTTGTCCTGCTCCGCCACCTTTGCCTGTGCGCCACAGCCCCCTCCCCCTCTCCCCACCAAGCAGCATCACCGCTACTGGTGCTCGTTACACCTGGGGATGGCAGACAAACTAGAACAGGCTCCATCTTGAACTTTTACATGCCCTCTCTAGACCCAAACATCGGGGTTTCCTTTGCATTTTCCCTTTTCTTTCCATTAGCCGCCCCCCATGGTGCTTGTCCCTGTGCTTGTGATGAGGAGAGGCCAGCATCACTCCACAAACTAATCTAAGGGGAACCAAATCATGCTGAAGTAACATGGCGCCATAGTCACGTTCTCTTCACAGTCCACTTAGTCACTGTAATTAGTGTGAATTCGTTCCTGAAATCCTACTGAACACGCTGATAGTCAATGGCAGTGGGCTTTGAAGCACTGCTATAATTTTGCCTAATTAATAAAGCAATGATGGAAATGTAATATATATATTTAAATTTAAATCTCTGCCAAAAATCCATTTGTTCTTTCTAAATGTCGCCTGGGGTGCTGCTTCATCAATTCAAGTGTGAGGCACAGTGACCTTAAGTTGCAAGTGTCTTCTCTTCGGGCATGATTGAAACATCAGAGAGGAATAGCTCTCAACACTCATTCCTCAAAGATTTTAAAATATTCAAATGAGGACACTTATTTCCCCACTCTTCTCTGCTACATGTGAATCTGAGAAAATAATCTTTAAGACTTTCAAGATAAATGTAGCTTGGGGCTACAAGAGGTGAATTTACATTTGTGCAATCAATACATGGATTAAGAATAAGGGGCAGGATCCCTTAAGAAGCAGAATGAGGTAGTTTTAATTCCCTTCCTTTGTGAACTTCCCTAAAAATGCCCTTCTGCAGTGATGACTTCTCTTAGCAATAATCAAAATAGCCAGTAGTCCTTTTCAAGCTGACACCTGGTAACATCTTTGCATCCTCCACTGAAATAATAGGTGTTATGCTGCTGCTCACTTAAATTGAAAACAATTTTAAAGTCATAAAACAAGCTAATAAATATAACCAAAAAAAGAGAAGGGGGAAAAGCCCATGAGTAATATAACAAAACACCTAAAAGCTTTTGGTTGGTTTTTCTTCTACATAAATTATAGCCACAAGGGGGCTCTCGAATCTTCCCAAACACAAGATAATCGCTGAGAGCTGTTTTTCTAGTAATTAATTCCCACAAATCAATATCATCTATTAATGTACATTAGAGAGACAAGCGACAGACTTCTGACACTTTAGGCTCAAGTTAAAGAGTGTATTTCATATAAAAATTCAAAGGGCCCACAGTGATTGGAAGTCAAAACCAGAATTAGTTGCACCTGTGATTTTCTGTGTCTGCTCTAGCATAAAAAATCCCAACATAGCAAATTTCGTCAAAGGTTAAAACTGAATGTGAAGTGCTGTGTATATAATGGAATACATTGACCTCTGATGGATTTTAAAGGCTATCCACCTCTTCTGCCACATCACGTACCCCCAAACAGCCATGGAGGGTGACATAGCACTTAAAAGGCAATGACCCTATCCTGGATGGTGGGAATTTGCAGAGCCACTTGTTCTAGAGGAATTCAGCTCCTGCGAGAGCCTGATGGTGCTGATGGTATTTACAGTCCGCACCACAAAAGACACTGCCAAGCAAGATGGTGTTTTAATTTTCTGTTCAAATCAGAAAGACAGAGGCAGAGTGTACTGCTGCACTCTGCATCAGGCAGAATTGGCGCAAATAAGGACAGAATGGAAATGCAGTTCCAGCAGGTGAGAAGCCACCTATCAGCCCTACATGAGGAGAATCTAAAAGCATCGTGCCAGAGTAGTTATGAGACTAAAATCACATTAGTCCAAGCCCAGAAAGTTCTTCTTTCAGCTTTGACCTGAAATGGCTTTGAGTGACTTCTTTTTCTCTAATCAAATGATAAAACAGTCCCAAAGAAAGGTCAGCATTTTAAAGTACTTCTGCTGATAGGAAGCAAGAGTGCTTCCGTGGCATCTGGGGACATGGGCTCTGTCCTCCTTCTCAGGCAGTTTGCTGTCCTGAAACTCAGCCGCACCCAGAAGTGCTGGGGAACAGGAGACACCAGCTGGGAAAGTGCAGTCGTCCCTGATGATCAGGGTCTTTGCACATCATGCTCTCACATATGCTGTTCCTTGAAATGAGGACTTTTATATAGCAATCCTTGGTTCCAGAAATCTTCCTTCGTGTCTTCATGAGGCATGATCAGAAATGAAGTGAATGTTGCTGCACCATGCCACTCAACATAAAAAAGCTTAGCAAAAACATCAGCAGGTCCTCATCTACCTTATTCACTGGATCTTGCACCATGTGACTCTTGAATTTTCTCCCAAATCAAAATGACTATGAAAGGTAATTCAGGACCTCAATGCAGCCATGATGGTGCAATGAAAGACACTCACAGAAGAGGACTTCCAGAGCTGCTTCTGAAAGTGGCAAGAAGCATGGGAGAAATGTTGAAAGAGAGTGAGTGTTTTGAAGGGGATTAATGGCCACATATCTTTTACTGTAAAACATGTTTTTAAATGTGAATGTTGACTATATTTTCTGGTCACACCTCATATTTCTTTTATTAAAACCCTGATTTTTGACTGACTAGCATGGCCTCCTTGTTAGATCTCCACAGACATGACCTGAAGATATAAATCTAATCTAGGGTTCGTGTGTACAGACAAGCACTCCCACTTCAGCCCTAACTCAGAGCACTGTGCCTCCAGAAAGGCAAAATAGAGCTATAACAGAGAGCGCTCCTGGGAGAGGGACAAACACTGAGCAGGCAGGAACATCCAGATAGCATATGAGATTTTACATTTGGACAAAGCATATCTAGTGAGGGTAAAGTATATTGTTTTGAAGTACATTTTGATCATAAATAACTAAATCCATCATTGTTCTCCCATTGAGAGATGATATGAGTTAAGTTGCTCCCCCCTAAGAGTATTGAAATTCCATCTATGAGTACCTGTGAGTATTACCTTAGATGAACATAAAAACCTTTGTAGATCAACAAGTTAAAATAAGGCCATTTAGCTGGCCTTAATGCAATATGACTACTGTCTTTATAAAAAGGAAAGAGAAAGTAATATGTCTTTGGATAAACAGAAAGAGATGCCTGGGATAGATTCTTTTGCCTGGTCCTCAAAGGAACCAACCCTGTTAAGACTTTGAGCTTGCTCTTTTAAAGTCCAGAACTGTGAAAGAATGAATTTCTGTTGTTTAACATATTCACAACAGGGATGTCATTAGTATATGTCACTGCTGTATGGCTTGAAGTACATGCATGACCCATCATCGTGCCACTTGTACAACTTGTGGTACAAGTTCGAGCCCACTGGAACTGTTAATCGACTCAGTTGTGGTTGATTACAACAGTCTTAGACAACTAATACCAGGAAGATTTAAAAAACAAAAATAGGTGAACAATAGCCAATGAAATCCATACTAGCTACCCATACTAATAATCATAGTATTCAGTTATAATATGAATAGATCCATCGAAAATTGCTAAGTTTTTGAGGGAAAAAGGAATAAGCAGAAAAACTATGGAAGAAGTAGGTAACCTAAGAAATCAAGGAGAGTTTTTAAAAATATAATGACCATCATGAGCGATTACTGCAGCTATTAGGCAAGAGCAAGATAGTGCTTGCTCCAGCAGCATAGGTACTAGAAATTGGAAGCGCAAGATAATAGGAAAAAGTACAAGATGGCGATCTTAAAAATTAATTTACATAAGATGTGTATCTATGCACAGAAGTCAATAGATGAAATAAAAAATATGACTCTGGCAACCTGACGTGTGAAGGACAGCGAGACTACATGGAAGACGGAGGAATTAAGAGAGAAAGAGATGATTCTGTTGAATCTATATCCATTTAGAAAATAGTGAAGAAATACAAGCAGTCAAACGGGAAGAAATAATAAGTTTTCAGAATAGATGATGCGTACCTGCAGCTGAGAAAAAGTGTTTAAATTGATAAGTGTTTAAATTTTAGAACTCAGAGGTCTAAAACTTCCTGAAAGAAGGGACCTAAAGACGGAGTAGCCATGTGGAATAAAAATCAGACTGCTGACAGTTTGCTCCTCAGAAATCTGAGGTCAGGAAACAATGTCTCAACAGCTTCAAACTTTTGAGAGAAAATTATTTTAAACATTGAATTTTATGCCTAGCAAAATGATTGATCAAGTGTAACATAAAATATATTGTTATGATCAGAAAATGTATCATCTCTGTACTTGCTGAGGAAAAAAAAATTGTTTGAAGATTCCCAACATAAACAAAAATGAGGGATCTAACACCCTGAACTTCACCTAAACTGCCAGGAATTTAAAATGACAACTTGGATATCTTTAAGAAAAAAATAAGTAGGCAAAATTACTTCCATTTCAACAAATTCTAAATTAACACAATGAATATTTTATTTTATTTTATTTATTTTTTTTGGCGGTACTGGGGATCGAACTCAGGACCCTGCGCTTGCTAGGCAAGCACTTATTCCACTGAGCTATATCCCCAGCCCACACAATGAATATTTTAAGGAATAGTAACCAATGATGTATAAAATCCTTTACCCATAAGTGAAAAACAAAAACAAAAACTAATGATGTATAAAATCCTTTACCCATAAGTGAAAAACAAAAACAAAAACTAATAATGACTCTAAGAATAACAAAAAGCAAAAGAGGAAGTTGCAACTGATATAAACCAAATGAAACATCATTATATTAAGGACTAAGTGGAGTATGGGAAAGTAGAATCCCTTTGACCGTGGCATGGGTTAAAGGAATCTGTACATTCCATTTTTGTGAGTCTAACTAGTAATATTTACCTGGTCACATGATGCATGCTATTGGTTGGCCTTTTCACTTTTAGAATCATGCTGAACAGCAACTTCAGAAATCTATGCTTTCTGGGCATGGCAGCTCACACCTGTAATCCCAGTGCTTAGAAGGCAGAGGCAAGAAAATCACTGCAAGTTCAAGGCCAGACTGGGCTCCATAGTGAGCTCATGGCCACTATAGTGAGCTCAAGGTCTGCATAGCAAGACCCTATCTCCAAAAAAAAAAAAAAAAAAAAAAAAGAAAGAAAGAAAGAAAGAAAGAAAAGGAAAAGAAATCTGTGCGGCCCTGAAAACCAGACGGAAATATCTGAAACCCTTGCAGAGCAGAGTTAAGGCCAACTGATCGGAGAGGAGAGAGGAACTGGAGGCAGAAACACACAGGGGTGCGCTAGTCCTTCAATTTCTACCATGAGGAATCAAGAGAGTTCTGAATGGTAGAAACAGAAAGAAAACTTTTATTCATCAAGTAATAAATACTTGTTTATGGCTATGGACCATGGGTATCCTCATCCTACAGTGGCAATATTAGGGACTCAAAAGTGGACAATGCGGGCTAGCCTCCTTGAGGAGAGTTTTATACTCACGGCTTTTAGTACCTTTTTATTCTGTCGAGTTTGACATTTTTAGGGGAAGATACTCCCAGTGTTGACTTGGAGTTCATATCAAACTTTTTTCTGTATGTTTAACATTTTCCTTCCTATTTTTTCCCTTTTTTTCAGGTCCTAAAATAGGGACGGGTTGGTAAACCTGCACTTACGCTACCATTTATCTGAAAGTAAACTACAGAATTGATCTTGGTACCCGACTGTCTCAGAAGCAAGAGCTTTAACTGTAGTTCCCCTGCCACTCCATAAATACAAATGGAGAGGATGCAGAACTGATCATCCCTCAGGAGTGGGTTAAGAGAAGAGCAGCGGAAGAGTCCTGTGACCACAGGAGCCCCCAGCAACTCGAGAGAGAGGTATCAGATATCCTCAGGCTCAGCTCTTCAGGAGTCATTGAAAACATGGGTGGTTTTAGCAAACCCTAGGTCAAGTATCAAAGATCTGCCTAAGCACTGTCCAAGACCAATATCCAGAGGAGGAAAAGATACCATAATTGTTGGACAACTTTATAAAAAAAAAAAGCAGAGCTTCACTTAATGACTGAATTAACAGATACCTTACAGTTTGAACAATAAAAGATAACTGTCTGCAAGCTGACAGCCTTTACCAGGCAACCACCCATGTCCAAACTGTGGCTCTTCTTTGTATTTTTTAAAAAAATTTTAATATTATAATAAAAAGTTTAAAAGGAAGTTTGTTACTTACATACATTAACTGTATTATATATTTTACACAGACCTAAGACAATTCCTCTTCCCTGAAAAAACAAAGTAGAATCAAACAAAAAACAAAAACCAGGGCAATGAAGAAGGCTAGCCACAGGTTGGAGAAAGCTAGGTTATTGTCTTCCTGTGCTAGTGAGCAGGAAAACACGATTGAGTGGCTATTTTAATAGTAAATATTCTGTTGAGGAGAACTGTTGTTGCTCAGTAATGTATCTATGTCAGTGTGGTTTTTTTATATAGAAGAAGCTCTGTGCTTAGCCTGAAGGGACTGGGGTCAACTTAAAGCAAGGGGCCAACTGCTTTCTTCACTTAATCTTAGCCAAAAGATGGAGAACCAGTTCAACTACTTTCTAGAAGTGAACTTGAATTTGGAGTAAGGGAAAATAGAAGGGTAGGAAGCCCCAGAGAAAGAGAGGGGAATATGTGCCCGGTGTTATGGTAAAGGGATGTGAGGTAATACTGGCCAGTAAGAAGTTTCTGGTGTTGGAGGAGGTTAGTTTACAACCAACCTCTGTGGGATTCTGTTTTGTAAGCCTTCTTAGCCACTCCCAACATTAGTAAAGTCTGCTGAACAAATGACATCTGTGTGAGTGGTAAGATTGGTGCACAGAAACAAAAGGGGCTGCTTTCTTTAGCTGAGGAAAGGCTGGGATGCCTCTGGATTCAGGATATCAGTGTCTACAGCGACTTTAAAAAGAAATGAAGTCCTCACAATTCATCATGACAGCTACTGGGGAATGATTGGTAATCCAGGAAATTCTGACTTTACCTGTCCATCTAGAAGACCTCAACCTCATTCTCCAAATGCACACTCTTCCTCCAAGATTACCTCCTTGCCTAAGTCTGTTCTGAGCCTATTTTTTCCCATCTAATTGGAAGTGAGTTCATTAGCTTAGTGTTGACTGGAGCTTGAGACCCAGATTATTGCCAGTTCTGTCATGCTTCCATCTTGGATTTCAAGCCTTAATATGGTTCATATAATAAACAAGTATTTCTTTGGCAGTAAAAGACTAAATTACAATGGTAGGTACAAATATCTATTTATTATTCATGCTTCATTTTATAATTTGTTCTTAATGAGGCTTCTTCGTCACAGTTTTTTATTCATTAATTCATCTGACAGAGTCTTAAATGCTTGCTATATTGCAGCATTCATATGTTCTATTCTATGAAATAATTCCACCTTTTGGCGCTTTGCAATAAGTGCATTTGCCCCTCAATATAGCAAAAGTTGAATAACATTAAGCTCCTCTTTGCGATTCTTTTCACAAATAACTACATTTTTCCTATTTACATAGAGCTCAAGGCATTTATTGAACATTTTCCAAAGATGTTTTAACACTCCAGCCAAGTGGGTGAAAAAGAATTGCTATTCTGATTCAAAGATGATTCAGGAACAGGGCCCAAATCATATCAGAAGTAGAAAAATCCTTTAAAAATAGGCCCATTTCTTCCTAGTCCTTTCTGCCAAAGCAGTGCAGGGCACCTTCTCCTGATGGGGCCTATCGTTTCCCAGCTATGACGCTCAGTGGATATTTTCTTTGCAGCCCTGAGGTAAATAACAAGAATGGCTTTTCATCTCTGCTGTTCGCTTCACACTAGTAAAAATATTCATTCTATTTCATTAACAAGGAAAAGGCTTACACGGGCTAGGGCCTGCTGCTGTGTCCTACAGGACATTGTTTCCTTATCATTTGCCCTAAACAGCCCTAATGGAGTTGGGAGGTCTCCAGAGAGTTTGTTTCTTGATGGTCCCTATTAATAGTGCTTAATGTATTGTTCAAAGCACAGGGGCCTACAATTAAGGTTACAGGAGAGCCTGAAGTTTTATTTCTTATTCTTGACTAACACAAGTAAAAGAAAAATTGTCTCAGCCTTCGGTGGCATTTATTGTTGCTTTTTGAGTCATGGACACTTTCCCCTCAGCTAAAGCAATGCGGACTCCCTGGGCTCTTAACACACCTCCAAGCTTTGAGTCTGCACTAAAGACCCCTCACTCTGGCTGATTCATACTTCCAGAGTGATCAGTTTCACTAGAAATGCACTTTAGACATGTTTCTAAGATTTTCTCATTAGCCAGAAGCCAAGCTTTTACACCACTTACTTGAGCAAATTATTTAACCTTCCTGGAGCTTACTTTTCTTGTGTCTAAGTGGTGGTAAAAATAGTACCAGCCTCCAAGGGTTTCCTGTGAAGATTCAGAGAGATCTAATATGGAGGCTTCAGTACAGATCCTATCTCACAGAAAGCACTAAACAAACTCAGCTCTTCTCATCATATGCAAAGTTTTATGGTAATAACAGCACACAAAGCCCGAATGAATGAGTTCATGGAGCACTCTTTTTGTGCCTGATGAGGGGAGGAAATACCCTAATTTCTTCTCTCTTCTGCCTCTCTGTCTCCCTCCCTTACTGAAGAAGAGAGAAGGGATCTCTATTACTGTTCGTCATATCCCAGGACAAAACGATGAAGGGTTACTGGACCTTCGAAAAAACCCTCCTGGTGGGATGACCCTGAACTCTCTTCTCTCAAGCTGAGCAGCTAGGATGCCTTCTGATCTAAGGCACAGTTTTCTAGATCAGCTCTTACTAAATTGGGTGGCTATCAGATGCTGTCTCAGCCCTTACTCAAGTGGAGCTCTCTGGATACGGGGCAAATTTTTCCCTTGGTCAGGAATCCCTGTGCTAACACCCCCTGTGCTGCCTATCCCACCATCGTAACAGTACTTCTCTCCAAATCTCCAGTCCCACGCACCACCCCAAGCTCTGTGGAATCATCTCACGTAAGCCCCTCAGCCTCAGGGGGAAAAGTGCCATTATCTTCACCCTTCAAGGGACCAATAGGTTCCAGCTCAAGTCACACAGGTAGGACATGTTAGAGCCCACACGGAGATACATGCCCATCCTGCTGCAAAGCCAGTGACCCTAAGTCTTCTCTACTTCTGCCTCATATACGGAAGGATTACAATAAGTACCAAGGGTTGCAAGTACATAAAATGCATCCCTGACCTCTGGGAACGGATAGTTAAGTCCGGAACTCAGAGCCAGCATAAAGTACTCCAGGTGTGGCCAATAGGTCGCTACAAAGCGTCACTGGAGCAACTCCTCAGGGAATGGGCCCCCAAGTCCTTGTTCTGCACATAGATCTGAGCTTCCTGCACTGTTTTCATGCTTCACCAGGACACTGCTAAAGAAATTAAAAGTTGGAAACTACTAGTTTCAAATTTCAAGTAAAAAAAGCAAGACAGGATATGACATAGCATATTTTTTGGAAATTCCTCGAACACATTCCTGCATAAGACCATTCTTTTCACCACACTTAGCTTTCTAAATTCCTAGCTTGAACATTTCCTGGGGTAACTTAAATCCACCAGACATAATTCTTACTTAGGAAGAGTCATGTTAGCATTGGATTACAATAAAGATTTTATTACTAGACTTCACTTTACAAAAAAAAGAATACATTATTACAGGGCTAAAAAGAACTATAACTCACACATGATGAACTGCAGTCCTGGGTCCAAGAGCTTTTTCCTTGAGTCTAAAATATTAAGCCAATAGCGAAGTGGTTAGAGGTGAATCTATAAATTCTCTCCGTATTAGCACACATGTTCTTCATTTTACTTTGTGGTTTAAAGGAGGGTCATGCCGTCATCTTAGGAAAACTTCCTGTCTCTCCACATTTCCTCTGCACTTTGTGGTGGCCTGGGTGGCTCTCTGCATCTGTGTCACCTCTTTCCTTCCCATGGACTATTTCCTTCACATTAATCATCACACCGTCTACTCATATCGTCCTCTGTGCAGGCCAACAGTAGGCTCCAGAGAGAAATCCCTACTTATTTGTGTAACTTGCAAAATACCTTGCTACCTGGGATTCCCTGTCTGTTTCTTTTTCCATTTCAGGTCTAATTCTTTTCAGAATTAAACTTTTCAAAAATTGACCTATTGATGACTTTGAGTTCCAAAAGCTTTCACTTTTGCCTTTTCATCTCTACATGCTGCATCAGTCAGAACAGGCTGCCTTATCTGTATTACTCTCTAAACAATCCTTTAATTCCCAGGGACTTAAACAATGCAGGATTATTTTTATGTAAGGGATGTGTGCACCATGAGTTAGCAAAGAATCAGCATCAACGTTATACTCCAGAGTCAACTGACAGAGCCACCATGGTGACTATTGCTGGCTGCCAGACCAGGGGAGAAAGAGCTCTGGAGAGCCTCATTTTGGAAATTACATGCTTTGACCTAAAATGACACATGCCCCTTTTCCCCTCCACTCACCCAGCAGAACTAGTCACCAGTTCCACCCAACCACAGTGGAGTGAGGACGGGAAATTGCCCCAGCGCTCACATGGAAATGCCATATTGGTAAACAGCACTCGTGACTGTCAGAAGTACTTCTCCACATCCTCTCAGTATTAGACACAGAGCTCAGACAACTCCGTTCTTGCATTTTCGACACAGCCCAGGTGTATGGCACTGTTCTCTTTTTCTCTTCATTCTGAGAATTCTTATTTTTTGTTCCGTTTATTTGGCACTGTCAGATTGAAATACATTCAAAGTTATCATTTAATGTACATATTGCCATGACCCCTGAGACCAGAAATTGTCCTTTTGGATGTCATTTACCTCATCTGCCAGAGTTAAAAGCACACAATAGATATTTAATAGTATATCTAAGCACCGATTATCTTTCTAAATTACAGTTAAAATATGACACTTATAACACTGAATTTAATTTTGTACCAGAAACATACATGCTCGCTGCAAAATAGAGCTGCCAATCCCTTATGTGTTCAGCTAAAAGTCTGAAATAATTTCAAGCAGATTTCCCTACTTTGTTTTATAAAGTGCTGACATTTAGTGAAACCTTTGTTACGTACTTTTCAATGTGTTACATGCATCCCAAACTCAGAGGACAGTGCCCAACAAATAATGAGCACTGAGTACATGTATCTTTTGAATAATTCATCCTAGGTTCATGACACTAAAATAAAGTGACCTCATGTTACAGGTGCAAAGATTAATTGCAGCTTAAGGAAGCCTTACAAAAAAGTAACACGATGTTCTTGTACAGAATAAAACTTTTATCAAAACTACTAAAAGAATGCTGCTTTATTTTGGATAGAATTTATATTTTAAAAACTGTTTACTTGTCTTCTTATGGCAATGAAGAGAAGCCAACTCTAGCTGGGTCAGATAGAACAGGACACCGTGTGTGCATGAAGGTGGGCAAGAGGCAAGGAAACCTTGGAGAACCAGTGCACTGGCTGAGAATTAAGTTCAGAACAGAAAGCATGAGTGGGGAGGTGAGGTGCTGATGCAGTCCCAGGGCCCAGCAGGAAGCCAGCTGAGGAAACCAGTCAGGAGCCCTTCCTGCTACATCTGGGCTCCATGGCTGCTGGACCCTACCCCCTGACTCAACCTTCTGACCACCTACAACCCACCTTTGACTGGTGAAGTCACTCTCAAGGATTGATAGGCTGGTTCAAGCTTGGTCAAGCCTTTCTGCACGCTTATGTATTAATGCTGTATGAGAGAGTGTCTCTCCCATCATGGGACTCTCAACTATAAAGAGATCAGTAAATGAAGCAAATGGAAAATTTCCAATCCAGTTATATAGGATTGATCAGACTTGATCAACAGAACTGATATTCCTGACCTCAAATCATTAAAATACAATCAGTGTTTGTCTCAGAACTTAGTGTAGAGTGTGCTTCCATACAAACTCTTTCTTGGTGATACATACAGCTGTTCTTCTCATTTCACAAAGAGAAAACCAAATTTTAGGCAAGTTACCTGGCTGGATCAGTAACACAAAATAAAGGTAGTGGAGGTGGATTCTAGTTCAGCAGCTGTCCTCTTTTTGTTAGAGGAGAAACATTCATTGCATTATATTACAGTGCATTTTAATCCATGTTGGAATGCAGGAAATGTAAAAAATATAAACGTTAAGCCCTATTTTTAGAATGCTATTTCCTGACTGCTTTGCTTGGACAGGCATACATGAAGGAGGACCATTATTGTACAGACACCATGGTAAATGGATGTGGTGGCTCAGGGCCTAGAGTCAATCCTAGACTCATCAGGCTCTACTGAAGGCTAAGAGGGGCAGATGATCAGAACACAGTGGTTGTGAAGCTCTGGTTTATAAAATGGCTAAATAGAGGAATAATTATGAAAAGTATTTTCTAATCACTATAATTTCTTAACTTCTGTAGACCATTACGCAAGCTCATCTCTCTAACTCTTAGTTCGCATCTGCTGTGGGCAGGACTCAGTAGTTTGGGAAGAAAAAGACACTACTCAACACTCACAGAAACCCAGATGTCCATAAGAGAGATGAGAAAGGATACAGAGAACTACTGCATGATGCGGTGCAGCCACAAGGCAAGGAATGCAGGCAGCCACCGGAAGCTGGAGGATAGGAGGAAGAGCTTCTCAGCAATTACACTTTGAAGGTCATCAGAGTTGTAGGAAAAGAGAGGCGGTGGAGTAGAAGCCTATGGCAGGTCAGCGACTCCTCCTGGGTTTGGCTGTTTATGTTCATGGCACAGGGCTAGTGTGGGTCTGAAGACACTGCAGTTCCATCAGCACAACACCGTTGAGTTGGAAACAGGGTCTGGAACCGAGTGGGTGAGAGGGAGCCTGTGCTGCCACACCGGGTTTGCCTACAGCTCTGATGACTGTCAGAGCTTAGGGCTTTGACATTTAAAGAACACAATATAACTCTTAATATTGAGTAATGATTCAACAAGGAATCAAAGAGGCTAGATGATGGAGCTCAGTTTGGGACAGAGGTGTAATTACCAGCCATCTTTTGGTTTGTTGTTATGTTTGTTTTGAGTGGTTTTGCCAGGAATTGTGTTCACGGCTTTCCGAGTGTTAGCTCACATATTCTGCACATCCGATTACAGCTGGCATTTCCCCTCTCCAGAGGCTTAGAAATTAAGCAACAGAGAATTTAAATCACTTGGCTAAGGGTCCACAGCTAATTGAAGTAGAGGTAGGCTTTAAACCTAGATATTTCTTTTTCGGTTAATCATAAATTTTAAATTTGTATTAGTACATGTTTGTAGCACGTGACATATGCTTTCACTACGGGGAGTTGGTACAGGTACACAACACATCTTAATTCTTTCTTGGCCTACTTCCCCTCCCCCACCTCCTCTCTCCATCTCTAGGTCCCTTTTCCTTGAACTCAAATCTTTCCAGAAGCCTCACTCTTTTTTTTTTATGATGCTGCTCCCAGGAAGAAGTCCATAAAAGAAGGAATCTCATAGGCAGGTGTACTGGGAGAAGATGCAGATTTGGCAAATATCTGCTTATAAAAAAATAGACATTTTAGAATCTGTCTAAATCTAAGAACATGAATTCCACTTGCAATGGAACTACTAACATTAACTGACATTCACAGTTAATGTATATTTGTATATATTTATATATTCACAGTTAATGTATATTTGTGATGTATAATGTGTATTTTTATGATGTATTTATTTACCCATTCAGTTACAAACTGATTACTGGGAGTATTGAAGATGTAATGGGTGGCATACTGCTGCTAAGCTTTTGTGACCCATCTAGATATTCTATAATATTTACTTTAATATGTTTTCCTAAACCACTTGTGATGGCTATAACCTGATTAAATCCCAATATTACTTCCAGTTTGTTCTTAAATGCTATTTCTTAGAGGAAGTTTACTTTCAAGTACTACCACAAGGAAGCAGATACTCTTTCACATACTCCTGGTACCTACAAATCTATTCTCTCAAAGTACTACTGTGCTTTATTTTAATCACTTCTCTAATTATCAAGATAGTATCTATTTCTGGATCATATACTCAGTGATGAGAGGGGCTGGGTAGATTTTGTTTCCATTATGCCTTTAAAATCTGGCACATGCTCAATAAAATTTCTGAATTCATGAATATATAAGTTGATTGAACTTTGACCATTCATTATTTTGAGAGCTGAAAACAGTTTGAACATGTATGAAGTATGGTTTCAACTCACCCGTGGAGATGCTCTGTGTAAGGTTATGCTCTCAAGTTCCCTTCAGCTGGGTAGTTTCCACCATACTTTAAAGATGAAATTAATTCCATCTCTAGCCACGGGCTTATCTTTGATGGGCAATATAAATACCTGAAATTTTAGGTGATTGTAAGCATACATACATATTTAATAAAATCCTCCAAATTGAATTTGTGGAACATTTCAGGATGAAACTACCCGGGCCTCTGGACCCTAAAATATATACAAAGAATTAGAGTCCTGCCTCTGTAGAACAAGATTGTACAGCTTCTCCTAGAATTGTTTTAAAGGAGCTTCACTTGGATATAAATATCAAGTAACAATTGTATAGTTTTTCTAATGCTGTTTAACCCAGTTAAATTCACCATAAAGGCATTCTTTTTGAGGATATTGATTACTATGCTGCATTATAACCTCTTGTTGGAGACCTATGGAAAAATATCCAGTCCTATATTCTATTTGTTTTAAAAAAGGATTTATCCAGGCAGAGTGAAGCACACCTGCAATCCTAATCCCAGCTATCTGAGGGCTGGACCAATAGGATGGCAAGGCTGAAGCTACACAGTCGTTTCCTTGGCTGAAAGATGGGGAGAACTGCAGCATCTATACTTTAGGTTTGGGAAAAATACAGTGTATTAACGCCCAAAAGAAAAAGTGGTTACTTAGGACAGCGTGTAGAACGTGGTAGCACTGAATAAATACTCGGTCTTGGTCCGTCCGCTACCATCATCATCATCACATCATCTTCATCACAGTCATTATGCTCTTGTCATTTAAAACTGGTGAACTCCAAGACAACATTCATTTCCACTTCCACCGAGTAAAATTACTCTATGCCCTAAAGGACCTGAGCTTCCCTTTATTTATTCATATCCTTATTTTCCTCTTCAGCTGATCTCATTTACATACGTCTAGGTCCTTGTTTGTGAACACTGTAAGATACCAGCTTTCCACCTTTGTGAAACAAGATGAGTTATTCACATATTTATACATCTGTTCATGAATTTTCAAAAAGGAAGATGGGTTAGGGAGAAGTGAAATGATTTGTTCTCAAAGTAAGAAAGAGGAATAATTCCTATGTCTCAAATTCTAGCTCCTAGCCTTTTTGTGTAGAAGACCACTGAAGCTTTCTCAGTCTCTGAATTTCTACACAGCTCCCTCAAAGAGTCTAATGTGGTTTCTACTGCATACCATGCTATTTATTGTTGAAGTGAAATTGTTCCTTGTTGTTTGACACAGAAACTTCATCAAAGGCAGGAAGAACCCTAAGAGAAGAGGTCAGAATAGCTGGAAAAAAGAAAGAATCCTTGGAGTGATGTGTACTGCCGAGGTAACCTGAATATCGCAGCATGAACCAATACAAGCACAGATTTTAATATTATTTTTAAGGAAAGGAAGAGTCAGTCTCCCTTTACTCTCAGTAGTAGCTATCATTAATCTGTAGGGTAAGAAAAGGGAGCAGCGAGACACACAGCCCTTGAGGATTTATGGCTGTGGATGTTGATAAGCGTAAGTTGAAAGCTACATTTATTTGTAAGCACTGGCCTGCACCCCGCACATTCTAGACTCCTCCATCTTTATTCCACATGGCCTCAAAAGCCACATAAAGGACATTGGTGGCTGCCACCTGCCCCACATTTCTCTATTGAGATTTGCCTTCCTATGTTCCAGTGAGTTTATCTGCACACTTTTCCTCTGCAATCACTACCATCCTCACCTCCAACCTTACAGGACTTGGTAACTCCAAGCCTTGGCACAATAGAATGGAAAGCTCAAGCTGGAACGACAACATTAATAACTTCTCCACTGCCCCAGCCTATAGCTTTGTCAATGCACATTTCAGATGGGCACTCACGTCCCTCCCCAGGTACAACCAGAGGCAGAGGGAGAGGTGGGTCTCAAGTGCTTTTCCTTCCAATGAGCAGCAGGGTATTGAGGGCAAGAACCCTTCACCCCTACAGTTCATCTGGATCTGCAGAGCATGAATTCTATTGGAAGTGTCTCTTTAGTGCAGTCCCTCCCCAATCCACACACCACAGCGCACTATATTCCACATGAGTTGCTAAGTGCTCCTTTATATTATAGGCTCAAAACAGAACCATAGCATCCCTCTCCTGCTGTCCAGACTCCCAATGCTCACATTGCCCATGGCCTAGTGCAAAGCTTCTTGTCTCTCCATGCTCAGCACTGGATCTAAAGCTACAAACAAATTCTCATAAGATTTCAAATTTGGATATAGGGATGTTTGCCAGGAAATACTGAATTGCAATCTTGTCTTTAAATCTGTCTGTTTAGGGCTTAAAGGCGAACAAAACAAAACGCATTTCTCATCAGTTTGTGCAAAGTCATTCTCACCTGCCCCTCCGGGTACAGTGAGGATGAATGGCCTCTGGTTCCTAACTTCGGTCCCTCCCTGGTAGTAAGTCAGGGATATGGGCCCATTAACTGCAAATGTTGCTCCAGTGGCCTTAAAGGATTAATATACCTCTCCCAAACTCTGAACTTACCGGTGCAAATCTGGCTTGGTGAGTTAATGGGCTAATTAGTTAACTGTCAACTCTGCAAAGATGAGAAGTGTTATTGTTTTGAACTTTATTATATTACACACAGTCATAACCATATCAGGGAGAGGCCATAAGGAACTGAAACAGGCTGGATGATGGTGACACCCAAACTGGCATCCACAGATCTGCCCAGGCTGCAGGGAGAACTGCAGGGATAACTGTATCCCATGAGTAACTCCGACAGCAAGAGCCATGTGGCAGAGATTGGAATCCATCTTTTAAAAGTCCTGTGGATGTGAGAATGTTTGTCATAAAGTAACATGAAGAGTTAAAGTGACAGCAGAATGATCTATTTCTGTGTGAGTGGGTGTATGGGAGATTATGAACTCATGTGTGAACTGGGGCAAGATTTGATCTGCAGCATAAGTAAATATGCAAAATAGTGAGGACCGCTGTAGTGAGGCTTTATAATGCCACTTGAAAGTAAATCTTTCTGTTTGTTTGTTTGCTTTTGTACTGGGAATCAAACTCAGGACCTTGTGCTTGCCAGGCAGGCACGGTGCCAGTGAGCTATGTCCCTAGCAAGAAAATAAGTTTATTTTACAGCCATAGAAAAAGAGCAAAGCAGAAGTATTTGAAAATGCGAATATTCTATAAATAAGCATGAAGGGACACCAGCACGGGGCGTCTGAGTCACAGGCACTATGAACAAGGGGAAGTCATTGGAAGATGCTCAATTGCGTGGCTATGATTAGAGATTATAGAGCTCAGACAACTTGTTTCGAAGGAGAACATTTTTAAAATTTCATGAGCCTCTGGACGATTTGGGAATGTGTTCAATCCCTGAGCATACCAGTACATTTTGAAGAATTGGAAATCCTACACAGAACAGTCACAGACCAAATGATGGATAATTAAACATTCCCCGTACCCCAGGAAGCATGTTTAATTTAAGCTGCTTGCCAACATAGTAGCTAATGAGACTTTTGGAAAAAAGTATGTACAAAGAAGTGCTGAAAACTTTTTCTTGCAAATGAATTTTTGTTAGAAGAGAAAAGAAAAAGTTGGAACACACACAAATACAAACGTGCATAAATATTCTTCGAAAGATGAAGTCAACTCTCTGTTTTCTCTGCAGTAATCACTCTTTCCTCTTTAATGTGGGCCAAACTCTGCTTTTCTTCTACTTCTACCTTTTCCTTATGGGTTTAAACCATTAATGATGGGTCATTGATGCAGTGGGTTGCTTTACAGGTGGGCTGTGTGGCCAGTTCTGTCAATGAGGTGTGAGAGGATGTCTACTGGAGAGGGGTCTGAACGTTTTCCTTCCTGATGAATTTCTCAAGCCAGAACTCTTTCCTCTTCAATTGTTGGCTCATGCTGCATTTTGGAGTGATTCTGGAATTACTTCAACAGTGCTGCAATTATAAGTAGCAACAGCCTTTTGATGAAGCCACTGAAAGAGAGTCTGTGTCCTTAATGACATTCTTGAGCTACTATCTTGCTATGATATACCTTGGAGTTCTGTTATTATGAGATGATAAATCCCATTATTATTTATTCCAGCTGACCTGACTTCTTTGTTGTTTGCAGCCAAGATATTCTTACAAATACAAAAGCAATGGCCATGTCCTGTGACCCTAATCTCTGTTTATTCCACAAATGTTAAATCCAAGGTCCTACGTTCATTTAGAACATGAGCCATAGGGACCAGCATGTGATTGGATCCTGTCCATTGACTGTATAAACTTGGATAAGTCACTAAAACTTTTAAACCCTAAGAATTTTGCCTCTAAATGGACAAAACCAAGTAGCCAATAGGCTGGATGTCTCCCAGTAACTTTGCCTTGTTAAAAGCCTCTGTGAGTCAGGTGTCCCGTCTTACCTCACTCTTATTTGTAGAATATTTTATTTTATTTTATTTTTTTTTTGATATATAATCTTTTTTTTTTTTATTTTAGAAACATAAAAGTACAAAAACATATTGACAAACAGACACCCATTATCATAGAAAATAGTACAATCACAACTAATCTATAGACAAGGTGATATGGTCTCAACAGTAGTTGTTGCTTTATCCATTGATATCTTCGAATTGTAGATGTATGGACCCATATACAGACATGCAAATTTAGTCA